>JARHVA010001426.1:757500-770000 GCA_037957365.1 Torreya grandis | reverse complement strand
TCACTCTCTTAAAATTTGTTTTTATCTCAATCTTTAGATGTAGCCTTCCTTAATGAGAATATTTTGAAACCATACCATTTAAGGTTCATCATGTTTAATAGAGTAGGTAGCTTAGGTCCTGTTGATTAAATATTTGAAGTCCTCATACATCATCTAGTGTAGGTTAAATTTAAATGTAGTGGGTGGATTTTTGGGTGCCATAACTACTTCCAGCTATATGGGGTTGTGATCAAATGTTAAAATATTCAATATAGTGACCCTATAAGAATTTATCCAAATAATGAGTGTTTACTTTATCAAGAATCAATCTAGCCCCTTAGAAATACCATGTGATCTAGTTCAATGGTTTTACCATGTGGGTTCCATAAACATGGGTGTAATATCCAATGGGTTATGTTGTTCCATAAACATATAAAATAGTCTACCACAGGATCCAATCTATCTTAATTTCCCCACACTTCAAAATTATGTGTAGTAAGGTTTATGTTCCCCCCCAGAATGAGATAGGACATAAGAAGCATAACAGAATTATCTATATCTTTTCAAAAACTCTTCCTATTGTGTGAGGGTGCACACAAATTTATAATATCAACTTCTATATTTAATTATTTTGAGAAAAAATCCCCATGAATATAGTTAGAATTTTTTAAGGATGTTCTCATATCCATGGAGGTGTTTTATCCAATATCCAATCTACTTGATTTTCAAGTCGAGCTAATGGTTAATAAGGACCAATCAGGTAGGAATTTTTATAGGTACCTCATTGCATCCACATCCATGCACATAGTTTCTTAAAGTATAAAAACATATGGATTATACCTATAAACAAACCTTTTAATGGAACTTTAATTTTGGGACATCCCAATATGCCTTATGTTGTGTGTTATAGTGAAAATTTAAGCACCCTTTTTGGGGTTACTCTATTAAGGACCCTAAAAAAGTGATTTGTATTCTATATATGAATTTTTATTAGTATCATGTTGTGCATGTGAGAGATGTGTATGTCATCCCTAGATAGTGAGAGGTGTGAGGATAATGGAGACTTTCATTCCTCCCATATGTTTGAGATATTTGGATGGATGTGTAAACTCTCATGAATGTAATCTAGTCATACATCTCTTATCTCTAGAAGGTATTATAGTGGTATAAGATGCAATAGAGTAGCTCAACCTTTTAGATACACTCCCCATCTCTAAACCTTGATCAGGTTGTTGAATGGACAATATATTATCATGTAAAAGATATAGTTCAATTCTTAATGTAGTTGGAAGGGGTGACTACATTTGTTTGTACATGAGATGATTGGTGGTGGGATTTGGGGTGTTTATGAATTCCCCATGTGTTATATTCCCTCAACATCCAATAATTTATTTTGTGACCTCTAATATTTCTAAATATATAGTACCTAAAACACTATACAAAATTTTTACTCCCTAAAAATATAGTATAGTATGGTCCACAAGCCCATGTGTATGTTCTTTCTCTAGGAAGATATCATGTGTGTGCTCAAAATGTTGAAAATATAGTGAATTACCTTATAAATCATCTTATTCAATCCGTGAATGGTAAATGGAGACTTACTAGGTTGGCAATTAAGACTTATGGTAGTGGTATATGTGGTGTTTATGCACTCCTCAAATGTCATATTAGCTCTAACAACTAGTTAGTCCTTTGTATCCTCCCAACCTTTCGTTCCTACTATGTCTAGTGTAATGTATTTTATTTCTTATCCCCTTAGATCTATATTAGCCCCTTTCACTAGGCCTAGGGTGTGCCTCTCCTTCTAAATATTAGTTTGATCTTCATACTTCTTGTTAGATAGGAAAATGGATTTAAGATGACCATATGTGTTCTACTATTTGAATCTAAATGGTACATTTTTATGGTCAAGCATTTGTTTGTAGTGGATATCCATAGTTAAGATATCAATGACATTAGGTAAACCATGTGATGTATCCATCTTGACACATATAATAAAAAAAATTAGTTCTTTTGGATGATAGTGTATGAATCTATTTTTATATATTTTCTATGTGTATCCCTGATGATCTTGAAAATCTAGGGATCTGATAGTTCAATGTGTAGACATGGTAGCTTGACCTATTGTTCCATATTACTAATACACAAGTCAAAACTTTCATGCCATTTGGATGTAGTATGTATAACATTTACCAATAATCAGGGTCCTCCCATTGTAATATTATATAGATCCTCCAATGAGTCAAAAACAAATGTAATGAAACCCCTTTCCTTTATTTTTAGTGTTGGAGTGTAGCCCAAAAATGGATCCTAATTATTTTTTACCCACTATATGGATCTATCTCCTTATATATTTTCCCAATGCATGCTTGTTTTTTGCATAAGATAACCTTATCTCTAAATAAACTAGAATCAATGATGACCTACATAGGATTTGTAGTAAGTTTGACATAATTTGATTTCCTCCTCATGATTCATTTCACCATTTTTTTTACTTTATATGTTGACTATAAGAAGTTTGTTGTACACAAATATTAAACTATAATGTGTGAGTTATTTTGGTATTTTGGATTAGGGGTAGGCAATTTGATAGATGTAGTCCATAAAATGGTTCTTACAAGGATAGATGAAGGAGATGACCCAAGGAATTCCCCAATTAAGGTTTTTGGAAACCTCTTGGGGAGGTTGTCAATATCTCTAAGAGAACCTCATTCTTATCTCCATCTGGAATGACCAAGGGTGGGTTATTTTTGGTTGTTAACATAGGCTTGACCAAGAATGAGTCCTGGTTTAAAACCCTAAAATATTTCTTGCTCATTTATGTCTATTTCATATTTCATCTATCCTAAATACGCTAATAATAATAATAATAATAATAATAATACTGTTGCTGCTACTACTGTTGCTTCTACTACTATTACTACTAATGTTAATGTTGATGCTACTACTGCTACTACTACTGCTAATGCTACTGCTACTGCTACTGCTACTGCTACTGCTACTGCTACTGCTACTGCTACTACTACTACTACTACTACTACTACTACTGCGGCTACTACTACTGCTAATGCTATTGCTACTGCTACTGCTACTGCTACTGCTACTGCTACTACTACTGCTACTACTACTACTACTACTACTACTACTACTACTACTACTACTACTACTACTACTACTACTACTACTACTACTACTACTACTACTACTACAACAACAATTAGCAATTCAAAATAAGTAATACATGTCTCCTATAATTTCAAGGTGAATGAGACCCATACATGAATAATAATTATGGTGAAACTATGTCCCAAAATATCTTATAAGGTGATTACAAGAAAAAATATAATAAAATGTATAAAATTTGGGTTAATCAACCAATGAATATTTTCACACAATTATCCATTTTCAAGACAACCAAAATATACTTGTAACTAGTTGGATATTTAATTACCCTTAGCCATGGTAGGCCCAATTCCAGTAGTAGATGTGGAGATGATAGATGATGGTATTTTTAATACATGTTTGTTAATTTCCTAGTATATATTTATTTGTATTCTTTAAGTTTTTAAGATTGAGTTATGTGTTTTTGTAGTGTTTACAAGATGGATATTGATTATTGATAAAGTATTAAATTTATTTTCATAATATATTCTAAAAGTGGTGGATCCATTGGAAAGGGCCACTTCTTAGGTAGGTAAGTTTGTGTAATCATACTTCCCATGACCCTAATCCTCCCTATGATTACACATCATCTCACATGCAGAATATCAACCCTAGTCATCCCACTTTGAGACATCCACCACCTACTTGGACCTCTCCCACATCATATTCTTACCTTCCATAAATCCTTCATCCATCTTATCTCTTTTACATGTAAGATAAGCCTTCTAGGGACCCCCCGAGGCCCTTCAAGAGCCTATTGACTATCCATGGCCCCTATTTAACCTAGGACATGGCTCATGTGAATGAAAATCATGGCCTAGGCTACACAATTCCTTCACAAAATCTATGGCCTAGGCAAAACATGTGCAAAAGTTCATATTTTGACCTAAAAGGTCAAAATTAAGGTCTTTTGGTGGATTGGGATTAGGATATATGCCTCATTATCAGGTATTTGATCCCTTATCTTCTCTCTCCAAACTCTCTCTTGATTATTCTACCCTCTTTTGAATCTCATGCCTTCTTGAATCTCTCTTGATTCATTCTTGGCACTCTTAAGCTTCATTGGAGACAGAGGATCCCATGTACTTCTACACATTTCCTTGGAGACTCCATTATTGTTCTTAGTTGTTCCTACTTCCTTGTGGCTTGATTCCATCTTCTACACTTGGAATTGTACATGATTTGTGTACTTGGTTATATCTTTTACACTATTGCAAGTTATCACTTCACCTCCCCCTTTGCTCTTGCACTTTGGTTTGGACTTCAGCTTGCACATATCTTGGTTTTCCTCCTACATTGCTTCCTATCTTGGATTCTTGGTTGTTAGAAAATATGATCATCTTCTTTGATCTTGATCTAAGGTTAATTTACTATATAAAGTGAAACTCCATTATTTTGTGTATTATATATGATAGGGTTTAATCTATTTTTGTGATTTAGTTATTTTGGGCACTGGTTAGAATAGATTCTAAAGTTTATGCATTCATATGTGGTTACAAGATATATTCATTGCTTGAAATATTTACCATTACATGTTATGTTTGCATTGTAAATATTTATATTACATAGTAGGAATCTCATGCTCAAGACAAACTAGAAAACTTGTTTAAACATTATATCTCTCTTGTTAAACTATAAAATTCCATTGCTAGAAAATAATAGTACTGATTTGGAAAGATAGCTCAAATATAGAATAGGCATGCTCTTAAACCCTTTGTTGAAAACATATTTATTGATTAAAACATATTTCATTTGGTCTCAAATTGCTTGAGCTTCTATATTTACATTTTAGTTGTTATTTCTCTCCATTTGGTATTATTTTTTTCACTTTGTTTATGCAATAAATATCCTATTCTTAGCTACTTGATTTAATATGGTTGGATCCATTAGAGGTACCTTCATACTTCTTTCACTTGTTCATGCTATCTGATACCTAGTTTACAATTATGTCTATATATTAGTGCAAGATAGAAAACCAAATAGCCATTATAGACCTCTTGTAGCCCATAGAATCCCTAAGTCTTCTAGCCTCTTAGTGGTTTGCTTTAGCACCCTATCAAACAATGGCGGTTCACCCAATGGGACATATGGTTTCAAATTATTTTTATCCCATTTATAAATGTCTAAGCTAAATGCCCTCTATTATCTATTAGTATTTGATTTCAATTGTGTTTCAAATCTCACCTAGGTTATTTTTTCCTAGTTTGGTTTTATGTCATTCTCCCTATTGGTTCTTCGTTAGTTTGTATTTTTTATTATATTACATTTTTTTATTACTTAATTACATCCATGGTTGATTTCCCACCCTTGGGATGCCAATCTTGATTTATTTAGGGTTTCATCCCAAAGCTCACTCATGAGAAAGCTATGCTTGCAGTGGAACTCCATAGACACTGTAGGATCCAAGAGCTCCCATCGACCTAGCATGGTAGTCCACACCCTCTTGAATTTGAAAGGGAACATGATTGGTATGACTATAAATAATAGACTCAATCTCATTATTACCAATCTAATATTCATTTATCTAAATATATTTCTTCTCAACCTCATGCCATGTCCCATTCACCCATTTGAGATGATGAGGATCACCTTGTGTATTTGGGGCATAATGAGCTAAATATAATAATTAATGATTATTATATATGCTTTTAGATAAATAAAGTGCATCCTTATCCATCTAAGAGTAGGTGGTGTGTTTCCTTTGAAGTTAAAGATCACACCCAGTCTAGTTTAATTACCTCAACTAGTTCTCATGTGATTTCCCCACCACTTTCTTAATAGGAGACTCTACAGCAAAAACCCCCTCATGTCCATGTTGTGGATCATAAGTATTTTAACTTAGATAGGTATCTCCATAATGTAGAGTCCTCCCATCCTCCTATCCCTTCCTTGATATTTTTTATGAGCATGCTAATTTTGATCACCACTTGTAGACTAGAGACTTGTCGGATGCATATCAGGAGCATCTGTGGCCATCGATTGACCATTGTTTGATGTCACATGACTAGAGTCATGGATATTTTGGTCATCATGACCATTTACATAAGCATGACACTCTTCCCATCATCCTCATGGGGACTATCACACTTCTCTTGGTCATACCCATTCCCAACCCTATGATAAAGATGATTTCTATAGTGAGTGTCCTACCTATTAAGAGCCACCTCAATATTATCCGGTATGAGGACATGGTTATGATAATGTCTATAGGAATAGTCAAAATCATTACCATCATAAGTTACCTCCTTAAGACCATTACCATCTTGCTATCAACTATGATTATTAGGATCTCTATCAAAATATTATATCCCCTTAGGTGGTTATTATTCCCCTTCCTACTCCTATCCTTGAATAACCTATGTTTAATGAGACTCAAGACTCTAGTCCCATAGAGCATATTACAAGATTCATGATGGCATATATGGATTGGAAATAGGATGAAGGCATGAATTTATAGCTCTTCACTCATTTTTTGTGAATTGAAGCTCTCTTTTGATTTCATAATCTACCTCTAGAGTCTCTCTACTTTTCAACTCCTTTTGGATGACTTCCTCCAATATTTCAATATTTATAAACATTTTAACCTCAGTATCCAATCACTCACCTCCATGGCACAAGCCAAAGGTGAGTAAAACTTTGATTTTGTGTGTAGATGGCATTCAGCCATCCATACATGCAAGACTAGGTTCTTGGATGACCATCTTCATGATATGTTCACATGAGCATTGAGGCAAGAGGCTCACATTGAGGTCCTCAAGCATGAACCCACCTATTATGATGAAGCTTTTAATGAGTGTCTGAAGATGGAATTGTTTTAGGTGTACCTGGTCATGTGGCCTATACCTTCCCAAAAGTCATAATCTTTATGCAATCATAATCATAATATGACTAGCAAAGGTGTTATTAATTCTCCTCCTAAGAATAAGGACAATAAGGAAATGCATGACGTAATTTTTTTAAGCAAGAAGCCAACTAAAATGATGTCTTATAAATCAAGAACTACAAAAAAAATGGATGGTGTTTCCATATGACCCTACCAAGTTTTACAATTACCATCAAATAATGGGGCATGATAATTCTAACTATTCCACCTAAAAATATGGTGGGCCATGATTATAGAACCCAACCACAATATAAATGTTAAAAAGGAGCTTTTTCTTGACCATGACAGGGAGAAGAAGAAGAATAATAAAAAGATAAAATCAAAGGCTAGGACCCACATTACCTTTCTTGTTCTTCCACCTCTTTTGACTCCTCCCAGGTTAACCTGAGAGGGAAATCTAAGAATGAGATTAGTACGATTGTCACTACTATCGACATAGCCTCTACTTGGTAAAAGTTCTTTATCAACATGCACTTCAATCATGTCATTAACCCTATTGGAGAGACTAGTGGTGCTAGTCCTCCTATCCATCCCATGAGGGTAGGGAAACCTAAAGTCAAATTTGAATTTAGGCATAATATCCCTCCCTAGGTCAGAGAACTTCCTTACTCTATCATAGAGGAGTTATAGAGCCTCTCAGATAGACTTGCTTCACCTTTACCCTAAGAAAAGGTGCCTAATCTTTGATGAGCTTTATCTCTCTTATGAGGGTCTACTACATGATAATACTGAAGTGCTACTCAAATCTAATGCACATGAGTACCCTCATCCTCCCATCTTATCTTTTGACCCAACCTCTTTGCCAGATGCTTTGATTTTGGTGAAGAGGGCTCAGTTCCCTCTCTATATCAAGACATTTATTGATGATTGCCACATTAAGTGGTACATCATAAATGAAAGAGCTAAATTGAATATCCTACCCCTACGTGTGTTTAATGAACTTAAGATTAGTTAGAAGAAGATCTTTGATTCTCACCATAACTATGTTGGTTTAAATAATGACATAGTTATATTAGTGGGGAATGTGAAAATCTAGGTAAAATTTAGCCTCAAGATAGTAAGAATTGATTTTTCATTTTCAACCTTGATCTTTCATAATATGATTCTTGGTCATCCATAGACCACCACCATATAGGCCATCACATTGGCCATGTTTCACATGGTACATTTTATGCATAAAGGTGAGGTTCACACCATGGAGGTTGACACAGATCACTAGGAATTGTTCTATGTAAAGATAAATCCATTAGGAAAGGGTTTAGATGTATCCTCATGGGGATCTATATATTCTCATACACCCCTATTTCTAAGTCTCATTTCTTCAAGGATGAACATTTTGATCTAGTTAAGTACCAAGTAATGTTCACTCTTTTAGAGTCTAGTGTGCATCATCCAACTCCATCTTTTACTCTACAATGCTAAGCTAGCTCATCTCTTTTTGAAGACCTTTTCTAGGATGTCTTCTGAGATATTTATCTTCCCCTTGCATCATGCTTCTCCCATTGGGGTATTGACTTTCTAAATGCATCTCCCACAAATATGGCTAGAGTGGTTGAGTATAAGATTGAGTGATATTACATATATGATATAACACATAACCTAATAAATGAGAAGAGAACTTATAAGAATCTCATGCCTATGCATCATACATTTCACAATCCTCTTACTTGTTTGGGTTCAGAGGTCTTATTCACCAATAATGACCCCACCTTCAGAATTCCTATGTTTTGGGTCATGACTGGTGAACCTAAGGATTTGGATGCTCCATTTCCTTATTTCCACCTTTTCCCCATTATTTTTCGTCTTCATAAACTAAGCCTTGGCTTTCCTTAGGGGTAGGTCTCTAGCTAGGGTGTAGAGGTGGCTTGCCCTCAGGGGAAAGCCTAGGCCTGGGCCTATGGTGCTTTGATGAGCCTCATAGCTTATTAGATCACCCTCACTAGGGCCCCATTTAGTGGATCGCCCATTTTATGGCATCCATCATCAAACCTTTATAGGTTTCCTTAGCCTTATATCTTGTGCACTCCTCTTTGGATGCACCTTGGGATAGAATCAAATTTTTTACTACTTTTAGTTGGTCAGGCTACTACTTGCTAGTAGATACTGTATACCAACTCCCTCTCTCCTTTTCCATAGTTCTTATAGGTGGTGTGGGTTAGTGGCTATTTTTATTTGAAACTTGTTCTAGAATTATCTAGCTAGTCTTCATCTATCATAGACCTCCTACCACCCCTCCTCACATCTCATTACATTTGGCATTGAGACACTCTCTCATAGTTGGCCACTTCACTTTGGTGGTGGCTCTGTTAACTAAGATGCCTTTATTAAATCTATCACTCTAACTCCTCCTCATATCTTCACAATAGATAAACATCACCATAGATCAGTTATCTATGTGTTAATGAGGAAAAAATGTTTAGATAATCTCAATGACTATTTTTCTTGTCTCCCTCATATCATTCCATTTTGGGCAAGTTGTGGGCCCTATTCAGGTTATTCAAACCTATTTTTTGGCCTCTTCTAGTCTAGGCTATGGTTTTCTAGGCTAAGCCATGGCTTGAAAAGGTCTAGGCCATGGGTTTTTCCTAATTAGGTCGTGGCTTAGGCTAGAAGCTTGTTTTTGTCCTTTTTAAACCTCTATTTCTCTTTGGCATTGCTCATAAAACCCTAAAACCTTCATTGTAGGGGTTTTGGCCCTTTATAGATGTAATGACTATGTATATTTATCTCTTTGAGTGTGTTTTTGGACCATTTAAATATTTTAAACACCCAGGTCCTCTGGCTTATTAGGCCCATGTACTCCTTATTGGATACACATGATGGGCCCTTGGTTGGGTTTTTACCCATTTTTACATTTTAGATTGTGAAACCTCCATTATAGGGGTTTTGACATATTATGAACACATTGACGGCATTTGGCCCCATTTTATCCCTAAGACCCCTTCTAGATCTTTGTTGACCTCCCAAGCCTATGCTCTATCTTGTGGGCACCTAGGGATAAAAGTTACTTATTTTAATTCTTTTAGTAATTCCTTTATCTTCTTTTCATAATTGATAAATTATAAATCCCTCTCTCTCTTTTCATCATGGTTTTAGGTAGGGTTATTAGCTATCTATGATGGTTTGGGACTTTCCCTAGTCGTACTGACTAGTCTTCATCTTCTCTGAATTTCCCCCACTTTCCCTTATCACTTATCACCATGGCCAATGTTTTTCAGCTATTGGGATTATGGATTTGTTTCATTATTTATTTATTTTGTGTAACTTGATTACACCATTTTTATTTGAGTTCACCTTTTGGTATTTGTTAGTATGCATTATCGACCCTAATCATGGTGCACATCTCAGTGGTGATTTACACAAATGGTGGTAATTGGGGCAATCTAGGACTAACAGCTATATATTGGGTTATCAATGATCTATGGGACCATAAAATTATTGTCTTTAGTTTCTTCCTTACTAGTGAGATGAATAATACCACTGAATATCATGCAATCATTGGTTCCTTAATTGATGCCCATGAGTTACACACATGTTATGTTCAGTTATTCTCTAACTCACTCTTAGCTATGTCTTAACTCACTGATGTTTGGGCAATCCTTAGCTCTATGTTGATCCCCCTCTTCAAGGTAGTGCATGAATTGATATCTTTCTTCAAGGACCTCCAATTCACCCATATCCCTTACAAGCAAAACACTAGGGTTGATGCCCTAGTCAATATCTTTTTGGATAGTATGGTTTGATATGATATCACTCATGTCCCTTCTTTGTGGGAGCTATATCTAAAGATGGAACTAGAGCTAGAGTTACATTTTGGATTACGCAAAAATTTCACTCTCACCCACGGATCATGTTGTCAACTTCTTCCACCACCATCCTTATCAAGTAATTATAAGTAATGTTTCCTTTTATCTTTTTAGTTCTTGATTTTTTTCTTTCATATGGATTATAGGTACTTCACAACACTCCTTGTTCATTCAAACACCAACTTATACCTTAACATCATATGTAATCATACTTCCCATGACACTACTCCTCCCTATAATTACGCATTGGCTCACATGCAAAATTTAAACCCTAGCCATCTCACTTTGATACATCCACCACATACTTGGACCTCTCTTTCATCATATTCTTAACCTCCATACATATTTAATCCATCTTGGCCCTTTTGCACGTAATACAGACCTTCTATTACATGTTATGCTTGAATTCAAAACATTTATATTACATAGTAGGACTCTACATGCTCAAGTCAAACTACAAAAATTGATTAAACATTCTCTTTCTCTTGATAAACTAAAACATTGTATTGCTAGAAAATAGTAGTATTGATTTAGAAAGATAGCTCAAATCTAGAATAGGCATGCTCTTGAACCTTTTTTTGAAAATGTATTTATTATTTAAAATGTATTTAATTTGGCCTAAAAGTGCCTTAGCTTCTATATTTACATTTCAGTTGTTATCTCTCTTCATTTGGTATTATTTTTTTTGGTCTTTTTATGCAAATAATAGCCTAGTCTTAGTGACTTACTTTACTATGGTTGGATCTGCCAGAGGTATCTATATACTTTGTGTGTTTATTCATATTATTCCTAAATTGGATTATAATTATATCTATAGCTTGGTGTAAGGTATAAAATTATTTATATACTATTGACCTTATGTATCCCATAGAAGCCCTGAGCCTTCTAGCCTCTTAGTGGTTTACTTTAGCACCCTATAAAACACTAGTGGTTCCATTCATATTCTTAGAGATCTAGTTTGCATAAATATTTAATATTATGACTCATATGAGGACAACATAATTTAAAAATTAGGAGTAAGATGATTATGTATAGTATTGATTTATACTAATCAAGTATAAAGTATAAAAGTTTGAGGCATAAATAGGTCTAGAGGTAACTAGAGGAGCACCTATATCCCCACCTGGTGATAATATAATGCATGTAATATTGGTCTATTTGAAAACATCACATAAGGATCATACATGGACTCTATCTCATCTATCATACTACGAGGCATGAGAGGATATAAATTAGGGTAATAAAACTCCTTGATGAAAGCCATGGGTGTAGCTGAGACTAGTCAATTTATCAGTAGGATTAGATCTAGAGATTCAAACTTTGCTAGGGATGATCACTCTCTACCTCATTATTAGAGGCATTTATATGTATGAGTTATTTATGGATCATCTAACCCAATTTTGGAATATGTATGTGAAAAAAATTGACAATTTTGACCTCTATTCATATTCTTTTCAATATTTGGTTAGCATATGTACATGTATGTGTATGTCTTTGATATTCAAATTTTCCTTTTATTTCCTATATGTTTCACCAAAATAAATATGTGATGTAATGTAAAATGAAATAATTAAAAAAAAATGTATCATGAGAGTGACTTATTTACAATGAAATATATATTTTGTTAAGGTCATCGTAAGTAAGAACATACACTAGTTACTAATATGCAT
>JARHVA010001426.1:587500-752500 GCA_037957365.1 Torreya grandis | reverse complement strand
ATATTTCATAGGTGCATGAAAAACATGCACATAACCAATGAGTGGAGACAAAACACCATGGTTGTATTATTTGATGTAAGAAGGATTGTTATTTTGTGGAGTGTAGTTGTGTATACCTATAGGTTCAACTCATGATAATTTGATCAAATAGAATCATTTTAAAGGATTAATACATCATTTTTGGTATCAATAATCCTACATATATAAAAAATACTTGATCAAAAAATAAACATTTTTTTTTTAGTTTAATCAAATATTTACTTGGTTTTACATTATTTGTGTTATTTGTGCTACATTTTCATGCATGTCATTCCTTTGTAATATTTTTTTCAACCTTTATGCATGCACTTGTTTTATTTTCTATTTTCTACAACATTGATGTTGTGCATAGTTTTGGTTGCTATTTGTAGTCACTTGCAAAGCTTTTTATGAGCATGTTTTGAAGGTCCTTATTTGGTTTTGGGTAATAGTGTGAGTATGAAAATCATTGTTCAAGAATTATTTCTTGCATCCTTTGTTTGAAAAGCATTGTGATTTTATTGTTAAGTTGTGACCTATACGGAAGTTGATCTTGTGCACAACTTGTTTTGAGTCCAACTATTCTTGTGATGTGTTATGGGTATAAATAATTGTAGTACCCAATCATTTCTAATTAATTCCTTTAATCATGGAAGGTTTTTATGTATTAATTTAATATCACTTTATGACATAATATGTCATAATTTATTATGTTTTAATGTGTTATGGTACCTTGATAATGTGTTGTGTATTTAATTTTTATAGATAATAGTGATGTGTTAAAAATATTTAATTATGTGTGTTTCAATTAGAATTATTGTAATTATGTGGTTTTTGTGCCTATATAAACACACCCATATGCTTGAGCTAGCTATTCATAGAAATTTTGAATATTCTATGAGATAATTATACTTTCAAGGACAATGAGTTATTAGGAAAATATATGAGGATATATTTGAACACATCTCATTTGACATTATTATGTTATTTTCATTATTTGAGCACATTGTATCTTAGCATTAAAATATAATAAATAATTGAGTGTATTTTTTGTTACATTTTAATGCATCATTTTTCAATGTGTAATTATGAAGGTTGTGTGTTATAAATCATCTCTCCATTGAGACCCCTAAGTTTGACTGCATCATAATATCACTAGGTGGGTGCAGGGTATCATTGGGCCAAAAGGTCGGGCTTAAAGTCCCATGTTTTTTTATAAAAATAATAATACTTAAACTTGGGGAGAGTTATAGAAACACTTGTATAAAGATTTTTTTGATAATGTAAGGAGATGAATTGTTTCCTTTTGAATGTAGTTTCTAAATACATAATTTTTTAATACCTATTTGAGAAATGTATACAAATTGATGCATTTCTAAAAGTTTTATAGTTTTTATTATGAAAACATAACTAGACTTCATGTGTACAAACATAATTTTTTAGAGTAAACAATTGAATTTTTGTAAGATATTGTATATATGGATAGATAAAGTGTTGAATATTATTGAGAATATATTTTTTTAATTTTTAAATATATATATATATATATATATATATATATATATATATATATATAGTCAATTTTACAATTCCAAAAAGTTGGAAAACTGATACTGAAGTGTAAGAACAAATTTTTTGACCTTAACATCATAAAAATAATTTTTTTGGAAGCATAACCAATGTTTTTTAGATTCCTAAGATATAAATTTTATTAAAAAATTATCAATGATCAAAAATTTATTAAACTATTTGTAATGATATATAGATGAACCATAATGAAGTATGTTATGTATAAATTAAGTAGGAATTAAAAAAATATTATGTATTTGGAAACTACATTCTCCTGCATAAAAGTTTAAATAATTTTTTTAAATAAATAAAACCACCTAATAAAATATGTCCATGAAAGTGAAAAAACATATAAATTTATCAAAATTCATGTTGGTTGATCTATGATGGATTTTTTGTCTAGGTTTGGATCCTCTATGCACAAAAAAAGGTAGTTTTGGAGGGAAATATGTGAATTTGAAATTTGTAGTAATCAAAAGGGTGTAAAGCATTTGAAAATGGTGCACACGCTTTCTGAATGTAGATTAACCATTGTAAAGGGTGTATTCCATTTTTAAAATGATGAATGCCATTCCTACAACATTAAATTCTATAAATGCATATGGCTATTTACAACTACTTTTAAAAAAGGAATTGTAGTACTAAGAAGTGCTTACACCTTTGTAGTTGCTTAAAAAATTCACACAAAATATTTTCCCCACAATGTTTACTTCACCATTTCACATTTTACAAGCTTTAAAATCATTTTTATAGATGATGGTCCGTAAATTCTTCATTTACCTTGTCTGAATTATTGTAAATCCATAGATTTTGGTTTTAATTTTATCTTATTTGCACTTTAAAAAGTAAATATAGATCATGGGATTAAGTGTTTTCCAAAAAAGGCCAAATAATAAGTTAACCAATGAATAAATTTAAGCCAAAAGAGAAAACAAAAACTAAATAGGAAAGCTTACATAAGAGATTTTAGGCAAGGTGAAGGTACTTCTTCTACACTAAGTAATGTTTCTATTGAAAATAATATGTCCAATTGCATGGAATTTAATTTAAAAAAAAATTTCAAGTGCTATAAGAGTTAATAATTCCTTTTTGAATGATGAAAGTCAATATAAAAGATAATTTTAAGAATGGACCCCCAAAAAAATCTATAATATCATGGTGAATCCTAGAGTTTAGGTATAATTTAATTGGATAATGTTTGGTGAAATTTCCACATAAGTGTAAATTTATTAGATATTTTATTCAGTCTTAAAAAAATTATAATCATCTAGTGAAATAAATGTAATATTCAAATAAATATATAATTGATAAAACAAAAGCGTAAAATTAACTAAAACTTAAACTTTATCTTTAAAACCAATGAAAAATCAATCATTGTTACCTATAAATGAAAGTAACATTTAAAAACTAAGCCTTAATATTTTTTATTCAATCTAATATCTAAATTGTTGGGGTTTCACCATCATGTATGACTATGCCTAAATGGGCATGTGACAAAGGCTAATTAGCAATCGCACCCCAAAGACACAATGTTCATGTTGATAATGGTAGAGACATTTAGTATAAGTTAATTGGAATGAAAAATAATATAATGTAGAGAAAAATATAACAAAATGGAGGATAATTATTAATTAAAAATTATAGTGTAATGAGATTGAAGAAAAATCAAATTTGAAGGTTGATATGTGAGATTTCATAAAAAGATAGATTTATTACATAGTGTGATATATAAATGGAATCATGCTTTGTCTTAAAAATTTTCATCTTGATAAAAATAAAAATAAAATTAAAATTAAGTTTTTATCTTGATCTAGAATTCCCTAATAATGAAAAAATTCATCAAAATAATAATAAGTGTTAAAGACCACTTTTTCATTAATGATAGGTAGTAAGCTATTAACAAAGATACTTTAGAGTTGAATTTATAATGCTTCACATATCATCTTAGGTAACCATATCCTTAAAAATAAGCATGTATTCACCAGTAGTTTCATTTAAATTCTATTTTATTGGATCCAAATTAAAAAATGTGAATTTCACAACAATGTTGATTTTAACATGAGATATAAACTTATCACTTAATTTAGTGAAGGCATACATATATCCACTTAGTAAAAGATAATAATCCTCCAAACTCATTAGAAACAACTTAGCCAAAATTAAAATAGAAAATGGGACACATTGGTAAAAATATAAAATAAGAAAACATAATAATATAAGAGTGAAGTTTTAAAGCACTAGTTAATATAAGTAAAATAGCAGTCAAAAATATGTTTATGGTGTTTTTGATAATACAAAGGTGTCCCCATCCCAACAACCAAGGCTCAATCTTTTGAAATTTTAAGGCCTTTATAATATTATAATATAACATAAAAATGTATAGGGATCTCTAAAGATAGTACCTATGTTTTTATTTTCTTTACTTTAGGTATGGAAAAGTCTAAATGATAGAAATAATTAAACAAATAATTAAAAACTAATATTTTTTTATTATCTTTTACTACCCAGATATAAATGTATACATAATTTGGATAAGTGAAATCATAATGCTTTTAGAGGATTTTGAACCAGGCTAAAATATTATGACTAAAAACTAATAAATTACATTGTATTAGCCACTTCTTAATATATTCACACTTAAACATAAGATACTAAGCCACAACCCAAAATAACAACAATAAATTGAAGTGAAAATAGTTATAAAATTCAAAATCTATAGCAACACAAAAACTATATATGATATAAATCCATTCTTATGGCATCAAATCTATCCCTTAGGGGATAAATATAGACATAAAAAGTGTTATGATAGATGGATATATATAAAACATTTTACTATCATTATTACTTTCACTATCAATGTCTTCTCAGCTAGGCAAAAAAGCTTATTTTTAGTATTATTAATAGATAAATATGAGAGTCAATTTTTTTGGGGAAATCAACTCTAATCTCTTTAACCACCTTATATATTGGCATATTATTTCCTCATTTACATAAAATACCATTTCTTATCCTTCTTCTTACAATATCACCCTTATAATAACATTAGGAGGGCCAACTTCCATTCATGACAAGCAGGGTCGATAAGAACAAGACATGTCCTTTATTGTTTAATAAAATCCCCAAAATATATATTGTGTACTCTCAACCAAAATTTTGGGATTTTTATTCTTTAAAAAAATAGTAGTAGTTGAAGTTTGTGTGTAATTTATTTTGATTTATCTTCCTTTTTCTTTTAAGAAGAAAACTTTTATTTTTATTGTAATAAGCATTTTTTATCTAGCCTTAGGATATTAATTAACAATTAAGGCATCAATTTTGATGTAGCTTTATTAAGTTGGTAGAGATTGCATATGGGATATTAACATTTTATTTTGGATCATCTCACTCATTAAGGCATACAAAATCATCCCATCCATCAGGGAATGCAAAGAGAGAAAATGTAGTTTCCTCATCATGGGTCATTTCTTCAATCATCACCTTCCAACTTCTTCTTGAAAAATCTTTCATTATTTGAAAATATTTTTCTTGGATAGAATGCATCACCATGCCTTCACAAATAGGGGCAAAATGTAGACATCCAAATCCTATCACCATTGTGTTGAAATTGTCAATCTTACTCAAATTCTATGACAATGCACACTTTGGTCTAAAATCACTAAAATGCAGTCAATGGTTTGAGTTTGTCATATAAAAGTGATAATTTAGGATAATGTATCCATAAATGAGAAATTAATTTTATGTGATTATTATTTTTTACCAAATAACTTTGAGTCATATTATGACCACACAAAATGATGCTCTGGACCATTGAATTCTTCTAATTTAGAAGCATACAACATATGCATGTGTTATTTCATGTCAAAAATGTATTGAATGGGGTATTTATCCATACATAATTAACACCTTCTAATTATATTCTAGTCAAATTATGACTCGGTAAATTAACATTTTGACTAGTTTAATTAAATGGGCAACCAATTTCTAAAGATTTGCAAAAACTTAATTAAACTCACTTAAGCAAATTAATCTAAAGTAAGAGCTTAAGTGGAAAATCCATGGAATTTATTAAAGATATATTAATTGTAAATTCATTTCTAATATCTACATCATTCAATGATGTCATCAATGGGGTGGCATCCATATGCCATAAATGGAACAAATATCTAGTTGAAGCCCTCCCATACCTCATTAATGCCCCATTAATCTAGATATCAATGGGGATATTTTGGATTTAGCCTCCAAAATTTATTTTATCCAATGCCACACATCTTGATCTAAAGATGGACAATCATGGTTGATATTGATCTTTTCCAACATTCTATCAATACAAGGGTCCTCACTCATCCTTTCAATCTATTTTATTTAATGTTATTATGATTAGTTATCAATTTAATAAATTCAAATATTGTCACACATTGATCAAATTTATTATCCTAATTCATTGGTTTATTGATATATGATGGAGGAAAAAGCTACTCATCAATGATAAATACTTGGAGCACCAAATTAAGGGAAATTCATATTTTTGAGACTCTCTTGGAGGAGGGATGATCTTAGAATGGTTTTATGGTTGTATTCCTTCTTTAATTATCTCTCATATTTAATTTTAAAAACCTAATGAGGGAGTTGGCTTAATATTCTATGTCCTTTATGATAATTTTGAGTTTTCACTACTAATGCATGGACTAACTTGCTTTGGATTCCTACTCTACAAGCATTTTGTATCTAGCCTCAGGATATTAATTAAAAATTGACGTATCATTTTTAATGTATCTCAATTAAATTGGTATATCATGTAGATCAGAGCTTAATGTTTTATTTTGGATCATCTCACTCATCAAGGTATACAAAAGCATCCCATCCATCAGGGAATGTAAAGAGAGAAAATTTAGTTTCCTCATCACACGCAAAGAAAATACTATTGAAGAAGATATATTTCCCAAGGAAAATGTTTTTTAATTTAAAAAAGTAGACACCAATTCAAATTTTTTAGATAAAATAGTAAATTCCATTATAAATCTAGGACAATAGGATAATGGGTCTAAAATGCTTTCGTATAATTTTAATTCTAAAAATGCACTATAAAAACTAAAAATGTAAATCACATTAAAAAAGTTTATTATCATTCTCAAATATCATCTCTTGCATATGTAAAGGGATCCTTCATTTCATCTCCAAAGGGTGGAGATACTCTTGGGCTAAAAAAAATATTTATTGAATATGAGATTGTTGATCTCTTTAAGCAGACTTTGTCTACTTTTCCAAAGAATACCCTATAAAAAAATGAAAAAAATGTAATAATTTTTCAAAATATAATATAAAAAACCTTAAACATCCTTCCAAGTGTGTGTGGCATCAATACCATGACAAAAATAAAGAACTTAAGGAAGCTAAATGCATAAGGAAATATTCAAAAGGAGATAAAAAAATTTACTACAACTATACCTTATTCAAGAAGGGCTACAAAGAATAAAAATATGAAAAGGCAAAAAAAGTCATTGAAATGTATATTTCTAATGAATTATTTTTATGAAGTCCACCACAAAAATTTGTTTGCAAGTGGATAATTCCTTTATCATCAATCAAGAAATATGTTTTCCTAATTTTTAGAATTTAAGAGTATAAATTTTTAATTTCTAAAAGTAAATCAAATGATCAAGATGAAGGAATTTTAAGATATTCAGATGGAACTCCTACATAGTTGAAAAATTAGTCTTTTTCTAGGGATTCACCAATTTTATTATAAGATAAGATGCAGGAATAAAAATAACCCTAGAAGTAGGGGTGGTGTTGTTAGAAACAAAAAATAGAAGAGACAAATTAATCCCTTTCACCATGAATTTAGCAAGTGAATTGGATGTATTTTGGCATGATGGAGACCTTCTTGACATGAATGGAACACAATTCAGTGTGATCATATAAATAAACTAACTAATCTTATGTCACCTCTTACGATTCAACCATTGTGAACTCTATAACCTCAAGTTAATCTTAAAGTCTTGTATTATTTCCCTCATAATAGTTTGGAAGGACCACTTTCATAGTAGTATCTTAGTGCTCTTTTATTACTTGTAGATCTCCTTGAGGGTAACGGTCCTAGGCCTAAACATGAGAGGATTATTTATTATTCATTCTACTTACGAGGGTCCTTCCCTCTAGTGTATTTATTTATTTACTTTGCTCTATCCATTTGTTGATCCTTTATTTTCAATACATTAATCTCCAAAACATAATGATGATGTTTTCTCTATTTTCCTTCCCCTATTTTAATAGTGCTGGATTTAAATTTCATTTCAAGGTTTGATGCATCCTCACCATTAAATTTATTTCCCTTATCGATAGTTGAAAATCATTTACCTACCCACTCACACGACCAAAAACTAGCTAACAAGTATACAAAAAATTAAAAATATATTTGTGAAAAACACAAAATCATTAGTTAGTTACTAGAAGGTCAACTAATAAAGTAATTTTAAAAATTGAAATAATTTGCATGACTCAAAACCTACCATATTAATATGTAAAGTTGCATGGAGGAAAAAATACATGTTCCTAAGATTAAATTTGGTAGTTGACCTTGCCTTCCATGTAAACTATTTATCACTCTTATTCATTCAACATTGACTTTGTTGCTAATAAGGGGCTTTTACTATCATATAGAATCAAAATAACCCAATTCAACATTTGAGGCCCCAAAAAAAAGGAAATATAAAATATAATTTTGATGGGGATTCTAAAGGAAATATTGGCAAGGTAGGAGTTGGTGGAATTCTATATGGCAATGACATCCATCCTCTATTAATATTCTCTCAAGAGCTAGGGGTGGAAACAAATTATGTGGCATAAGCTCAAATAGGGATAAGAGGTATCTAGGTTGTAGTTGATAATTTTTATAAGGATTTGATTATTAAATGTGGATCCCATATTATCAACAATGAAAGAATATATTTAAGATCTAAGGCATGGAAGATCTTTATAATCTTGGAAGAATTATAACATTTGAAGAGACAACTTAATTCAATGTAATTTTGACATATAATATGGGAAGGAAGCTCAAGAGCTGACTAGGCTGCTAATGTAGCTATGACTCTAAGATTAAAAAAATGAGAATTATGTGGAATGGGCCTTCTCAATTTAAGATGAGGATTTGAAATTGCTAACCCAAGACATGAAATCTAGATAGGGAATACAAAACATCTAGGGTTGTGATAGTACAAAAGGTGGATGAATAATGTAGAGCCTTCTAACCTTTTAATTATTTTATTTTCAATCCTTGAATGCTTTTAATGATTGGGCAATGTGATGAAGGAGTTATAAATATTTAATATGTGGACTTGGCATGAGTTGTATGTTTGTGTAAGGGAGATGATAAAAAATAAAGGTATTTACATCAGGATATCATTTTGATGAGTGTATTAGCATGCGTGAGGAGTCTACACATGCCAAAGGAGAAGCTTATAAGATTTGTTTTGGCTTTGGCCCTTAATTGGTATTTTCTTTATGTTATAGTGGTTATAGGAAGTGGAGTGGAATGAAGAAGGGTTGGTATAAATTTTGTAGGAAGCTAATATGAATAAGGAAAAATAAGTAAAAATAGAGCCTTAGGTGCATCTAAAGATAAGATCAAGGCCTAGGGATGAATTCTATGATTGGATGATGGGTGAGGTGGTAGTGGATCATTTTATTGACCATTTTGATAAATAAATCAACAATAAACTGATGAAGATATGGATTTTCAAGATGTGGCATGTATCTACAAGAGTGGATGAACTAAAAGGGTAGGAAATTGTAAATCTCTGCAAATCTTTCATGGTAAACCCCAAGA
The DNA here is from genome assembly GCA_037957365.1 of Torreya grandis. Taxonomy (NCBI): domain Eukaryota; kingdom Viridiplantae; phylum Streptophyta; class Pinopsida; order Cupressales; family Taxaceae; genus Torreya; species Torreya grandis. Next base: position 743,085 of record JARHVA010001426.1, on the reverse strand, counting down.
AATCTATAGGTTGTATGAATGTCTTTGATGTTGGTCAGGTAAACAATGGAGCTAACTTAACTTTAGATTTAGATGGGTATTTCACTATTCACCAGGAACACATGGAGTTGGAGACCCTCATCCACTTAGTTATTCTAAAATCTACATACCATGTCATGCCATTTTTCATGGGATGGTGAATATTCATAGGAGTCTGGACTTTTTGATGGCTAGGCTAAGAACTTGTATTTCACCTGATTGTATCTCAATACATCTTATCTACTACAATGATGAAGAAGAAGAGATAAAAAATGTGAGAGTTAAATGTGGTAGGAACTATGGTGTAGGAATAGTTATGTAAATGTGTGAATAATAGGATGTTATACATCTAGGAGTAGAAATTATAGTTATTGAATGATAATGTATAATCAGTGGTGAAGTGGGGATAAGTTGTGGCCATGATTTCAAGTCTTTTGATAACACTATGGGATTTTTATACAACCTATGTTGTAATATAATATAGTATTATAAATAAAAACTTTTAATTTTTCATTGGTATGGTAGTTGGTTATGATGTGTGTGTTTTTAATCCCTCCCTAGTTAATAGTGCTCGATAGCCATCTGGGTGGGTCTGAATCCATGTTTTTTGATTGCAAGTTTTGATTCTCAAATTGTTTTCTATTTCAATTTTTTCTCTATGGGTGTACCCTATTTATCTCAATAAAAAAATATTTCCCTTCAAAAACATCAAAACGTCACTAGGAAATGTATACTAGAAATTGTCCCAAAGGCACAATTTACGTTAAAATGGATGTAATATTTTTGTCATAAAGTAGGTATTTTTCAAGTCAGGGATTTTCAATTAGTATGACCATTGACCCCATATAAAAAAATTTGTACTAAGGGTAAGAAAAAATAATTTTACATTTATATGGAGGTGATAATGTAAATTGGTTTGTGTGTTTCCTCATATGGTATGAAATTAGTTACATGGGAGGAGACATCCCCTTTTGTTGTGAGTTTCAGAAATGGTGAAGTAGTGGGGAAAGGAATAGCCATATAAAACATGCAAATTTTGAAATATTTTAAGGTAACTGATCCATTAATGGTGAGATGTAATTAAAAGGTATTTTAAGTTTTATCCTACACCAAAGGATCCATATCATATACTAAACCCAAATTTAAGGTAGCTAGTGGATTTACATATCCTGTACTTGATGATCCCTAATAATGGTATTATCTGATGTCCAAACCTTTCCTAATGTTTTCCTTTTTCTTATAGTTTCCATTCCAAAAAGGATCATTCAAATATTCATGTACATATGTGATATATGTATGTATGTATGTATGTATGTATGTATGTATGTATGTGTGTGTGTGTGTGTGTATATGTGTGTGTGTGTGTGTGTGTGTATGTATGTGTGTGTGTGTGTGTGTGTGTGTGTGTGTGTGTGTGTTTGTATGTGTGTGTGTGTGTGTGTGTGTGTGTGTGTGTGTGTGTGTGTGTGTGTATACCTTTCCTAATGTTTTGTGTATATATATGTATGTGTGTGTGTGTGTGTGTGTGTGTGTGTGTGTGTGTGTGTGTGTGTGTGTGTGTGTGTGTGTGTGTGTGTGTGTGTGTGTGTGTGTGTGTGTGTGTATTACTAATGAAAAATTAAGTATCAATATGATATTAATAATTTTTATAATATAGTTCAATGATTTCATGATGGTTTTTGTTTTCATGCCTAATTAGAATGGAAATACATGTATTGTGATGTTCAAATAGCCAACATCCATTAAGACAGACAAACATGCAATTGTTGGTTGACTAGAGCCTATAATGTAGAGTGCCAACAATAATTAGGGGGCACCTATAATAACTAGCTAAGTGCAACCATACCAACTAGCTAAGTATACCTGCAACAATTGTTATAGGTGATAATTTGATATATCACAATAAAATTGTCAGTTGTCAATATTGACCATCTTCAAACTTAGTCAACGATCCCCAACAAATGTGAAACATGATACTTGTGTTAGCTTTATGGGAACCCCATTAGATAATATTTTCTATTTATGAATTATATAGTCATATGGGTTTAACCATATAAACATCTTGTTTTCTTCTTATTTATGCCATTATATACAATACTATATCTATAAGTATTATATCTTTTTATTAGATAATGAAAAACTCATCTCTATATATAGAGGAAGATTTTTAGGTTATTAGGATTTCTAAATTAATATTATCATAGAATCATATTGACTGAAGATGTTATTGTAATTATATGTACTTTCTTGTAGCAATTAATGTATTACTACAAAATTTGATCAATTCAAGTGAATTGATCTAAGATAAAGCATTCATAACAAAATAAGGGATCTAAAGCATAAGTCCAACCAAGTAAGGCCCATTTGTGAGGATTTATTTTAATAATCCCATTCATTAAGTATATCTTTTATATTCAAGTTGTGTGTACATTTCCAATTGTGTGTGTGTATGTCTCTTGATTCTTATAGATTATTTTCATTATAAGTAAATTTTCTTATGTATGGTTGATTGATTATATTTATTTCATATATAATAATATTCCAAAATAGTCTTAGTATCATTTATCTATATTTCCTTCCATGCAAGAGTGCTTATATTCTATCATTTATAATTATGTAAACTATGTTTCCTATACTCATCCGTTAGTATCTTAACCTTATAAGGAACCTAGTGTGCACATAAAGTTTTGAGACCTTACCAAAGTATATGGATTATGTGTTTACAATAAAATTAATAATAATTCTTAATAAACTAATTATTTTTACCTCTACAACACATTTTATAGGGTTGTACACAATGATTGGACTGCACCAAGTTTAATTGAGGAATTGATTTTGCTAGTCATTTTGGCACAATTCCAAGGGAAAATGTCAATCATTAGAATATCCAAGGGTTAAGATAAGTTCCCATTTTAATATAATTAAATTTCATATTTTATAGAAGTAAAAATTTCACACTATCTAGAATTAAAAAAATTTAGTTTTATAGAAGTAAAAATTTCTTGCTTTCTAGAAGTAAAATTCTCACTTTATAGAGTAAATTTCTTATTTACTAGAATAAGATTTACTGATTTCAAGAATGGATTTACTAATTTTATAAAATACATTTTAATTTCCTAAAAATTAGAGTAATCAAACACCTAAATAAATCCCTCTCAAACTAACCCTATGCAGGGTAGGGCAGAACCACACAAAAATAAGGTGTAAGTATTTATACACAACATGAAAGAAGTTACATGGGAAGAATTTTTCCAAGGAAATTTAATTTTTTTTATAATAATAACCTTATATATTTCCTTCAACAATATAAACATCACTTAGATAAATAGATAAATCGCCTATAGTAGTAGAGATATTGTCTACAACAATTGGAGAAATAATATTAGTTGATTCACACCAACTATTAGACGTATAAGAAGTAGAAACAGAAGAGTTTTTGGCTAAGTCGGTAAAATAATATGAGAAAAAAGGATAGGGTGATCCTCATATCCCTAAGAAATACATCTTTTCACCATTTCAAAGAGTGCAAATTTTTCCACTCCACCCTCAATGATCAAGTATTCAACTCCCTCCACCCTCACCCAAACTCCTCTCTAAAAGACAATTCAAACCCATTATTTGTGCAAAGAATAATACATAACATGTTGAATCTCTTACTCAACTAAATAATAATTTTTTTTTAACTTCTTAAATAATTTATAAAAAATATCATTTTATCACCCCTAGTCAAAATACTTTTCTCTCCTTTTAAATAACTTACAGTCATTGTTCATTACACACCATGGGAAAATTTTGAACAATGATTTTAAAATAGGGTGATGGAACTCTATAATATATAATTAACCCAACACATCAAGGGATAAAATCATGAATGATATTGGAATAACACAACCTTTGAGTTTCCTATCAATAATCTTGTTGAGATTCATACATGAAAAAACATCTCTCTTTCTCTCTCCACTCTACCCAATTTTATAGGAATAGTTATTAATGATATTAATACAATACTATTTAAGACTTATGTCCTATTTCATAATTATGACTATAATAGGGATGCTCAAAAACTGAAGTTGTTTATAACCACTCTCAATTATGCAACCTCCAGATGGTCTATCGGTTTGGGGAAGGAAGTATTCTCTACTTGAAAAGAGATGAAGGATAAATTCACTTTTGAGTATCAGGTGAATTTCAAAGGAATGGAATATATAAGGAATGACATATTTCATTTGTCACAAAATAAAGATGATCCATTGGAAGATTATTTGTAAAGGTTCATGTTTAGCCTTCAAAAATCCAAATAACCCACTATGGAAAATGATCTATCAAGTTGGTATTTCTAGAAGGAATTCAGGATGAATGCCTTGAAATAATATATATAATAAGTATAAGATATTTCTCATGACTAAAATTTTATGATATAGATCTCTTATGCATAATTTACTCAAGATCAATTTTGAATAAAACTTATATTAATTAAACTTCATCACTTTCAACATATACATTAACCAATGGATTATAAAAAATGGAAGTCATTAATATTATAAAATACATGAATCAAGACATAATCAACCATTTATCTGCACACTTCGATACATTACAAACACCAAGTAAAAAATGAGAGATGAAGTAAGCCTTGACTATATACTACCTAGATTTTCATAAGAATAAAACTAGTTTTAAATGTCATGTTACTTGTGTTAAATTAGCCAACATAATAAAATAATAAATAGATACATTAGATCTTCATGTCATTAGAGGATATGGAGAGAAGATACTATATGCAAATCAAACATAATAGCCTACAATTGTTATACAATAAGCTATAACAACCACCTCTAAGGCACTAACTTGTGAGGATCATGCAACCATTGTACCTTAGACAGATATAAGGATACTCATTAAACATGTAGCTTATTCTACACAAATAGGTATGATATAAGAACCTAATTAAAATCATGTATACTTTATTAAAACAAAGGGCATCAAGATATTGTTGAAGCATTTAATCTAAATTGGTTTAAAACTTATAAAATATAGTAAAAGAAACCCCAATTTTTGACACAAGAAAATAATAAGTTGAAGAAACAAATCAAGCAAAAAGGATGATAAATAATGGAAAATGTGATAAAAATTTTAGCTTTGAATTTTTATTTCTTAGGGTTTGTGATATGTTTATATAAATGTTGTAATGTAGACTTATCCCTAGAGTTTATTCTTTGTATCTTCAAAAAAAATGTATTCAATTTCAAATTGGTATATTTATTTCAGTTTAAATTGACTCTCTAATATTGGTTTTCTATTTATTTAATGAATATCTCAATGGAATATAAGAACACAATGACTTGATGTGTGAATTCTACAAACATGACTTAGTGGTCACTAGTAACAAAGAGTGGAACCCCAATTTCTTGGTGAGAGACATATATTTTAGATATTATTTTCATTATATTATAAATGAGCTAAGAAGAGGACAAAAAATGGTGAGATATTCTCCCATAAAAACCTTTTCCTGACAAAATCCTAGATCATAATTTTTAGTTCTTGTTAAAATCATTAAGCAATGAGATAGCCTTACTGAAGACCCTAAGTTCAATGTTTTTATTTAATATTCCAAGGAATAATTCATTTACCATTTCATTTCTCTTTATAAAAATATTTGTAAACAATCCCTTGATGATTGTAACTTGAGTTGGGGAGAACAAACACCATAATTGCAGCAAAGAGAACCATAACCTATTCATAATTTTAGAGATACAAATTAAAGGAAGACTTATTAGATTTATAAATTGTTTAAAAGTTTATCTAGTTGTATGGATAGGCATTAAGTTTGGGATGTAAATTATTTGGTCTCCTATCCCATAATTTAGTATAATAAGACCAATCAGTGAAGTGGAAGAAAACCAAAAATGGGGATTCTTATATCACAATAGGGGATACCTTCCACAGCAAGCAATAAGAGATAAAAAAAAACCTTATAAATTTAGACTCATGTGTGCCCATTTCTTGAATTATACAAGTCCTTCATGATCCATTTTTTTTTTCACAAGATGCATGCAAAACCTTAAGTTTTTGAATGTGATAAGCCCCAATAATGGTCTCATCTGATGTCCAAACCTTTTCTATTTTGTTACTTTTTTATAGTTACCATTCCAAAATACTCATTAATATACTTGTGTGTGTGTGTGTGTGTGTGTGTGTGTGTACACACACACATCCTCTTTGTAGATGACATTGTCATCTTTAGGAATAACTCTATTCAAGAAGTAAAGTGTCTAGAAAAAATTCTAAAATTCTTCACATTTATTATAGGGATGGTTATAAACATGAAAAAATATAATTTATACTTCTACCATATTTCCCTTGATATTAGTAACCTTATCCATATACTTCTACCTTTTTCCACACATCCATATGATGATTGCATTAAATAGTTGGGTTTCTTTCTAAATACAAATGACTACCATTCCAAGAATTGGCTTTGGATTTTTTAAAATCTAAAAAGATGCATCACACTTTGGTGTAATACATACATACATGTGTGTGTGTGTGTGTAAGATGACAATGTATAAATTATTCCCTTCCGAAAGATGACAATGTCATCTACAAAGAGGATGTGTGTAAGATGTGTAGCTAAGGAAATGTTAACACCCAATATGTTACCAATTATTTTTTCATGGGATATGTGGTAGCAAAGTGCTTCTGTAATGATAAGGAAAAGTAGTGGCGAGAGGGTTAAACCCTATCATAACCCATGGGAAGGGAATAAAAATGTGGAGGTGCAGCCAATAATCATAACAATATATGAGATGGAGTGAAAAAAATATTCAATACAATTAATGAAGGATGGTGTATACCCAACCTATGTGAGAATAGGCTAGATATAGATCCATTTTACATGATCAAATGCTTTGGATATTTCAATTTTGAAAATAAATTCTAATCGATCTCTAGTTTTAATAGTATGCAAAGCCTCTAGAGTGGTGCCAGTAGCATCATGGATGAGTCGGTTATCCATAAAAATTAATTTTTCAAGGGAGATATACTCAAATAGAATACGTTTGAACTAGGCTATTATAATCTAAGAAATAATCTTGTATATGCATTTCCATAAAGATATGGGGCAATAGTTCTCAAATATGGATAGGTTGTCATCCTTGTGAGTATTAGAAATTAAAGTGAAGGAGAAGGTTGTATGAATTTTACAGAGATGTAAGATTCCTCCACTAATAATAAAAGATATTTTATAATTTTAACCCCAAATCCAATGTATAACTCTATCATCCACCCATCTAGACCAAGTGTCTTCCCTTATCAAAAAGTGATAAGGGTTTTATGCATTTCATCCATAGTAATCAGTTGAATTAGAACTTGATTTTGTTGTTCACTTACCCATCCATAAAAAAGGTGTCCACTACCATTATGTCCTTGATATTTTCCCTAAAGGGATCTGTATATGTGTGCTTAAAGTTGGAGATAACACCCTTTAACATTGATTTAAAATCTATACATTCCACCCCATTTTTATCTATGATGTTCTATATGGTGTTTTTAGATAACACCACCCCGTAGCATGATGGTGGAAAAATTATGTTTTCATCCCCTTTAGATAGCTAGTTTACACTACTCTTCATTCATAATTTAGCTTCTTTCCAAGCCATCCATCTAGCCTTTTCATTTTCCTAGTTGTCAAGTTCTCATAAAGTATCTACCCTGAAGTCATCTTCATGGAAAGTGTCAAGACTTACCTTGATTTTTCCATCCTCCACATGGAGCTCTCTATCACTCTCTTAAAATTTGTTTTTATCTCAATCTTTAGATGTAGCCTTTCCTAAATGAGATTATTTTGAAACCATACCATTTCAAGGTCATCATCTTTGATAGAGTAGGTAGCTCAGGTCCTCTTGATTAAATATTTGAAGTCCTCATACATCATCTAGTGTAGGCTAAATTTAAATGTAGTGGGTGGATTTTTGGGTATCATAACCACTTCCAGCTATGTGGAGTTGTGATCAAATGTTAAAATATTCAATATAGTGACCCTATAAGTATTTATCCAAAAAATGAGTGTTTCCTTTATCAAGAATCAATCTAGCCCCTTAGAAATACCATGTGATCTAGTTCAATGGTTTGACTATGTGGGTTCCATAAACATGGGTGCAACATCCGTCGAGTTACGTTATTCCATAAATATAGAAAATACTCTTTTATAGGATCTAATCTATCTTAATTACCCTAAACTTTATAATTAAGTGTAGTAAGGTTTAGGTCCCCCCCTAGAATGAGATAAGGCATAAGAAGAATAACAGAGTTATCTATATCTATTTAAAAACTCTTCCTATTGTATGAGGGTGGACACACATTTATAATATCTACTTCTATGTTTAATTACTTTGAGAAAAATTCCCCATGAATATTTTTAGGATATTTTAAGGAAGTTCTCATATCCATGGGGGTGTTTTATCCAATAGCCAATCTACTTGATTTTCCAGTCGAGCTAATGGTTAATAAGGACCAATCAGGTAGGAATTTTTATAGGTGCCTCATTACATCCACATCCATGCACATAGTTTATTAAAGTTTAAAAACATAGGGAATATACCTATAAACAAACATTTTAATGTAATTTTACTTTGGGGCCATCCCAATATGCCTTATGTTGTGTGTTTTAATGAAAATGTAAGCACCCTTTTAGGGGCTACTCTATTAAGGGCCCTGAAAAGAGTGAGTTGTCTTCCATGTAGGAATTTTTCTTAGTATCATGTTTTTCATGTGAGATATGTGTATTTCATCCCTAGATAGTCAGAGGTGTGAGAATAATGGAGACTTCCATTCCTCCCAGATGTTTGAGATGTTTAGATGGATGTATAAACTATCATATATGTAATCTAGTCATATATCTCTTATCTCAGGAAGGTATTATAGTGGTATAAGATGCAATATAATATCTCAACATTTTAGATATGCTCCCCATCTCTAAATCTAGATCAGGTTGTTGAATGGATAATTTATTATCATGTAAAACATCTAGCTCAATTCCTAATGTAGTTGGAAGGGGTGACTATGTTTGTCTGTACATGAGACTATTGATGGTGCAATTTGGGGTGTTTATGTATTCCTCATGTGTCATATTACCTTAACATCAAGGAATTTATTTTTGCCCTCTAATATTTATAAATATATAGTTCCTAAAATACTGTACATAATTTTTACTCCCTCAAAATATAGTATAGTATGGTCCACAAGCCCTTGTGTATGTTCTTTCTCTAGGAAGATATCATGTGTGTGCTCAAAATGTTGAAAAGATAGTGAATTACCTTGTAAATCAACTTGTTTAGTCCGTCAGTGGTAAAGTTAGACTTAGTAGGTTTGCATCTGATACTTATGGTAGTGGTATATGTGGTGTTTATGCACTCCTCAAATGTCATATCAGCTCTAATAACTAGTTAGTCCTTGGTATCCTCCCAATCTTCCACTCCTACTATGTCTATTGCAATGTATTTTGTTTCTTATCCCCTTAGACCTAGATTATCCCCTTCTACTAGGACTAGGGTGTGCCTCTCCTTCTAAATGTTTGTTTTATCTTCATACTTCTTCTTAGATAGGTAAATGGATTTAAGATGACCATGTGTGTGGAACTATATGAATCTAAATGGTACATTTTTATGGTCAAGCATTTGTTTGTAATGGATATCCCTAGTTAATATCTCAATGGCATTAGGTAAACCATGTGATGTATCTATCTTAACACATATAATGAAAATAATTTAGTTCTTCACAATGATAGTGTATGAATTTGTTTTTATATATTTTCTATGTGTATCCATGATGATCTTGAAAATCTAAGGATCCCATAGTTCAATGTGTAGACATGGTATCTTGACTTAGAGTGTCATAGTACTGATACACAAGTCAAAACTTGCATGCCATCTAGATGTAGTATGTATAACATTTCCCTATAATTAGTGTCCTCCCATTGTAATATTATATAGATCCTTCAATGATTCAAAAACAAATGTAATGAAACCCCTTGCCCTTGTTTTTATTATTGGAGTGTAGCCTAAAAATGGAGCCCAATTATTTTTTACTCACTATAGGGATCTATCTCCCTATATATTTTCCTAATGAATGCTTGTTTTGTGTATATGATAACCTTACCTCTAAATAAAATAGAATCAATGATGACCTACACAATATTTTTGGTAAGTTTTACATAATTTTATTTTCTCATGATTTATTTCACCATTTTTTGTGCTTTATAGGCTGATTATAAGAAAGTAATTGTACACATGTCTGGAACTATAATGTGTGAGTTATTCTGTTACTTTAGATTGTTGGTAGAAAATCTGATAGATGTGTGTAGTCCATAAAATGGTTCTTAATAGGATGGATGAAGGAGATAACCCAAGGACTTCCCCAATCAAGGTTTTTGGAAACCTCTTGGGGACGTTGTCAATATCTCTGAGAGAAACTCATTCTTATCTCCATCTGGTATGACCAAGGTTGGCTTTTTTTGTGGTTGTTAACATAGGCTTGACCAAGAATGAGACCTAGTTTGAAACCCTAAAATATTTCTTTCTCATTTATGTCCATTTCATATTTCATCCATCCTAAATACACTACTACTAATACTACTACTACTACTACTACTACTACTACTACTACTACTACTACTACTACTACTACTACTACTACTACTACTACTACTACTACTACTACTACTACTACTACTCATTCAAAATAAGCAATACATGTCTCATAAAGTTTCAAGGTGAATGAGACCCATACATGCATAATAATTATGGTGAAACTATGTCCCAAAATATGTTAGAATATATCTAATAGGGCTATTACAAGCAAAAATATAGAAAATGTATAAAATTTGGGCTAATCAACCAATGAATATTTTCACATAATTATCCATTTTCAAGATAACCAAAATCAAATTGTAACCAGTTGGATATTTAATTACCCTTACACATGGTAGAGCCAATTCAAGTAGTAGATATGGATATGATAGATGATGGTAAGTATGGGTAATCCATGTTAGTAAATTTCCTAGTATATATTTATTTGTATTCTCGAGGTTTTTAAGATTGATTTATGTTTTTTTTAGTGTTTAAAAGATGGACATTGATTTTTGATAAATTATTAAGTTTATTTTCAAAATATTTTCCAAAAGTGGTGGGTTCATTGGAAAGGGCCACTTCTTAGGTAGGTAAGTTTGTGTCATCATACTTCTCATGACCCTACTCCTCCCTATGATTACACATCAACTCACATGCATAATACAAACCCTAGTTATCCCACATTGAGACATCCACCACTTGCTTGGACCTCTCCCACATCATATTCTTACCCTCCATAAATCCTTAGTCCATCTTAGCCCTTTCGCACATAAGATAGTCCTTCTAGGGACCCCCTATGGCCCTTCAAGAGACTTTTGACAAGTTGAGTCACCTATTTAACCTAGGACATGGTTTTGTTGAAGGAAACTTATGTCCTAGGCTGCATGATTCCTTCACAAAATTTGTGGCTTAGGTAAAATGCATGCAAAATTACTTGTTTGGACCTAAATGGTCAAAATTAGGTCTTTTGACAGATTGGGATTGGGATATATGACTCATTTTCATTCATTTAATCCCTTATCTTATTTATCCAAACTCTCTCTTGACTCTCATACCTTCTTTAATATTTCTTGATTCATTTTTTGCACTCTGGAGCTTGATTAGAGACAGAGGATCCTATATGCTACTACACATTTCTTTGGAGACTCCATTAATATTCTTAGTTATTCCTACTTCATTATGGCTTGATTCCATCTTATAAACTTATAATTTCACCTAATTTGTGTACTTGGTTGGATCTCTTACACCATTTCAAGTTCTCACTTCACCTTCCCCTCTATTCTTAGACTTTGGTTTGGACTTCAGCTTGCACATATCTTAGTTTTCCTCTATCATTTCTTCCTATCTTGGATTCTTGGTTGTTAGAAAGTCTACACATCTTCTTTGATCTTGATCTGAGGGTACTTTACTATGCAAATTGAAACTCCATTATTTGGTGTAGTATATATGATAGGGTTTGATCTATTTTGGTGATTTAGTTATTTTGTGCATTGTTTATAATAGTTTCTATAGTTTATGCATTCATATGTGGGTAAAATATATCTTTATTTATTTAAGTATTTACCATTACATGTTATGATTTCATTATAAATATTTATATTACATAGTAGGAATCTACATGCTCAAGGCAAACTAGAAAACTTGCTTAAATATTCTCTCTCTCTTTCTAAACTAAAACATTCATTGCTAGAAAATAGTAGTATTGATTTGGGAAGATAGTTCAAATGTTGAAATACATGCTCTTACCTTGGTTGTTTTTCCTAATTTGGTTTTGTGTCATTCTCCCTATTGGTTCTCTATTAGTTTGTATTTTTTGTTGTCTTCCATTTTATTCTTACTTAATTACATCCATGGCTAATCTTCCACCCTTGGGATACCAATCTTGATGGATTTAGGGTTTCATCCCTGAGCACACTCTTGAGTAATATGTGCTTGCAATAGAACTCCGTAAACACTATAGGATCTAATAGCTTCTATAGACCTAGCATGGTAGTTCACCCCTCTTGAATTGAAAGGGAACATGATTGATAAGACTATAAGTAGTAGACTCAATCTCCTTTTTACCAATGTGAGATTCATTCATGTAAGGATATTTCATCTCAACCTAATGTTATGTCTCATTCACCCATTCAAGATGATGATGATCACCTTGTGTATTTGGGGCCTAATGAGCTAAATTAAATCATTAATGATTACCGTATATGCTTTTAGGTGAATGATGTGCATCCCTCTCCCATTAGGAGTAGGTGGTGTGTTTCATTTGAAGACAAAGATCACAGCCAGTGTAGTTCAAGTGCCTTAACTAGTTATCATGTGAGTTCCCCACCACTTTCTCATTAGGAGACTCTATAGAAAAAACCCCTCATGTCCATGTTATGGATTAAATATATTCTAACTTGGGGAGGTATCTACATGATTTAGAGTACTCCCATCCTCTTAGCCCTTCCGTTAGAGTTTTTGATGAACATGTTAATTTTGATCACCAATTGTAGACTAGAGACTCATGGGATGCATTTCAAGACCATCAGTGGTCATCGATTAACCCTTATCTGATATAACATGACTAAATTCATGGAGATTTTGGTCATCATGACCATTTACATAATCATGACACATCTTCCCATCATCCTTGTGGGGACCATCACACTTCTTGTGGCCATTTCCCACCCTATGATAAAGATGATTTACATATGGAGCATCTAACTTATTAGGAACCACCTTGATATCATCCTCTATGAGGCCATGGTTATGATGATGTTTATGGGCATAGTCAACATCACTACCATCATGAGTCTCCTACTAAAGATCATCACCATCCTGCTATCAACTATGCTTATTAAGATCTCTATTAGAATCATATATCCCCTTAGGTGCATGTTATTCCCCTTCCTACTCCTATCCCTAAACTACCTATGTTTAATGGGACTCGAGGCTCCAGTCTTATACAACATATTATAGCATTCATGATGGCATGTATGGATTGAAAATAGGATGAAGGCATGATTTTGAATCTCTTTACTCATTTTTTTGAGCTAAAGCTCTTGTCTAATTTCATAATCTACCTCTAGAGTCTCTCTCTAGTTTTTAACTCATTTTGGATGGCTTCCTCTAACATTTCAATATTTCTAGACCTTTTAACCTTGGTATCCAATCACTCACCTCCATGGCATAGGCCAAAGGTGAGTCAAAATTTGATTTTATGTGTAGATGGCATTCAGCCATCCATATGTGCAAGAATAGGTTTTCAAATGTACATCTTTATGATATATTCATGCAATCATTAAGGCAAGATTCTCACATTAAGGTCCTTAAGCATGAACCCACCTATTGTTATGAAGTTGTTAATGAGTGTCTGAAGATTGAATTGTTTGAGGTGCACATGAGCATGTGGCCTATACCTTCCCAAAAGTCATCATCTTTGTGAAATCCTAACCACAATACAACCATAAAGGGTGTTATTAATTCTCCTTCTAAGAAGGACAAGAAGGAAATCTATGAGGTGAATGTTTTAATAAAGAATCCAACTGAAAATATGGCTTGTAAATCAAGCATTGTAAAATAATGGATGGTGTTTCCTTATGACCCTACCAAGTTTTACAATTAACATCAAATAAGTGGTCATGATGATTCTAATTGTGCCCCCTAAATGTCTAGTGGGAAAGCCTTACCTCTATCATAAATTTATCCTCTTACAGAACCCAACCACAAGTTAAATGTTTTTAAGGAGCCTCTACTTGACCATGATAAGGAGAAGAAGAAGATTAAAAATAATAAATCAAAGGATAAGGCCCCACATTACCCTTCTTTTTCTTCCACCTATTCTAACTCCTCCTAGGCTAACCCAAGAGGGAAATCTAAGCACGAGAGTAGTAAGGTTATCACTACTATTGACATAGCCTCTACTTGGTACAAGTGATTTCTCAACATGCACTCTAGTCATGCCATCGACCTTATTAGAGAGAATAGTGGTGTTGGGCCTCCTATCCATCCCATGAGGGTGGGGAACCCTAAAGTTAGATTTAAATTTAGGCATAATATCCCTCCTTAGTTTAGTGAACATCCTTACTCCATCATAGAGGAGTTATATGGCCTCTTGGTTAAGATCTTATTTTCAAACTTGCTTCACCTTTACCCTAAGGAAAGGTGCCTCATCTCTGATGAGATTTGTCTCTCTCACAAAGGTATGTTACATGATGGTGTTAAATTTTTGTTTAACTCTGATGCATATGAGCACCCTTATCTTCCCATATTATCTTTCAACCCAACCTATTTGCCAGATGCTTCAATTTTGGTGAAGAGGGTTTAGTTCCCTCTCTATATCAAGACTTTTATTGATTATTTCCACATTAAGTGGTACATCATTGATGGAGTTGCATTTAATATCATGCCCTTGTGTGTGTTCAAGGAACTTGAGATTAGTTAGAAAATTATCTTTGATTCTCACCATAACTATGTTGGTTTGAACAATGACATAGTTATGTCAATGGGAAACATGAAAATCCAAGTCAAATTTGGCCCCAAGATAGTCAAAATTGATTGTTTTATGTTCAACCTTGATCTTTCATATAATATGATTATTGGCCATCCTTGGACCACCACCATGCAAACCATCACATTGGCCACATTTCACATTTTATAGTTTGTGAATGAATGCAATGTTTACACCATAGAGGCTGACCCAAATCCCTAGGAATTTCTCTATTGAAATAAAAATCCCTTAGGCAAGGCTTTGGATATCTCCTCATTGGGATCTATAGATTCTCATACACCCCCTATTTCTGAGTCTCATTTATTCAAGGATGAACATTTTGATCTGGTTGAGTACCAAGTAATGTTCACTCTTTTAGAGTCTTATGTGCATCATCTAACTCCCTCTTCTACTCTAAAATGCTAGTTTAGCTCATCTCTTTTCAAAGACCTCTTTCAAGATGTCTCCCTAGATATTGATCTTCCCCTTGCATCATGATTTTCCCATCAGATTATTGACTCTCTGAATGCATCTCCCATAGATATGGATAGAGTGGTAGAGTCTAAGCTTGAGTGATATTACATCCATGGTATAACAAATATCTTAATAAATGAGAAGAGAACTTATAATAATCTCATGCATGTGCATCCTACATGTCATCATCCTCTTGTTTGGGTTCATAGGTCTCAATGACTAACAATGACCCAACCTTTAGAATTCCTATGTTTCAAGTCATGACTGGTGAACCTTTTTCATATTTTTTTTCCTCTTCATAATCAGATTAGTGTCTTGCCTTAGGTGTAGGAATCTATTTAGTGTGTACAGGTGTCTTTCCCTCAAGGGCAAGCCTAGGCTTGGTCCTATGGTGCTTTGATGAGCCTCAAATCTTATTAGATCACCCTCACTAGGCCCCCATTTGGTGGATCACCCATTTCATGTCATCCATCATCAAACCCTTACAAGTTTCCTTAGCCAACTCATGTGTGAACTCTTCTTTGGATGCACCTTGGGATAGAAGTAGATTTCTTATTACTTTTAGTTGGTCGGGCTACTAGTTTCTAGTAGCTACTCTATACTAACTCCCTCTCTCCTTTTCCATAGTTCTTGTAGGTGGTGTGGATTAGTGGTTGTGGCTATTTGAGAATTGATCTAGCCTTCTATAGATAATATTCATCTATCATAGGCCTCCTACCACTCCTCCTCACATCTCATTGTGGTTGGCATTGAGGCACTCTCTCATAGTTAGCCACTACACTTTGGTGGTGGCTCTATCAACTGAGATGCCTCTATTGCATCTATCACCCTAACTCCTCCTCATATATTCATAATAAAACAACATGACCATGTATTATTTGTGTGTGTTAATGAGAATAACATGTTTAGATAATCTTGATGACTATTTTTCTTGTCTCCCTCATATCATTCCATTCTAGGCAAGTTTTGGGCCCTGTTCAATCTCTTCAAACCTATTTTTGGCCTCTTTTAATCCAAGATATGGTTTTCTAGGATAATCCATGGCTTGGTAAGGTCCTAACCATGTTTTTACCCAAGTAGGTCGTGGCCTTGGCTAGAAGCTTAATTTTTATCTCTTTGAGCCTCTATTTCACTTGGGCATTGCTCTTGAAACCCCAAAACCTTCATCTTATGGGTTTGGGCCCATTATGGATGTAATGACAGGGTCTATTTCTCTCTTTGAGGATTCTTTGAGTTTGTTTTGGGATCATTAAAATATTTTAGACCCCCAAGTCCTCTAGTTTATTAAGCCTATGTACTCCTTATTGGATACACATTATGGGCCCTTGGTTAGGTTTTTTATGAATTTTTGCATTCCAAATTATAAAACCTCCATTTTAGGGGTTTTGACACATTATGAACAAATTAAAATCCTCCATTTTGAACTTGAGGCCTCATTTGGCCTATTTTGGCTTTATTTTGCCCCAAGACCCCTTCTATATCCCTATTGACCTCCTGAGTTTGTGCCCCATCTTATGGGCACCTAGGGATAAAAGTTACTTGTCTTATTCTTTTAGTTATTCATTTCTCTTCTTTTCATAGTTTATCCTTTATAACTACCTCTCTCTCTTTTCATCATGGTTTTAGGTAGGGTCATTATCTAGCTACGGTGGTTGGGTGCTTGCCCTAATCTTATGGACTGATCTTCATCTTCTCCAAACATCCCCCAGTTTCCCTTATCACCTAGTGCAATGACCAATGTTTATCAATTGTTATGATTATGGACTGGTTTCATTATTTATTTCCTTTGTCTAACTTGATTACACCACTTTTCTTTGAGATCACCTTTTGACATTTATTAGTATGCTTTCTTGACCCTCATCATGGTGCACCTCTCAGTGGTGATTTACATAAATAGTAACAGTTGGGCCAAACTAGGACCGATAGCTATAGCTTGGGTTATCAATGATCTATGGGGCCATGAACTTGTATTTAGTTTCTTCCTTACTAGTGAGATGAATAATACCATTGAATATCATGAAATCATTGGTTCTTTTATTGATGCCCATGAGTTAAGAACATTTTATGTGTAGTTATTCTCTAACTCACTCTTAGTTGTGTCTCAACTCACTGATGTCTAGCCTATCCTTAGCTCTGAGTTGATCCCCCTCTTTAAGGAAGTACATAATTTGCTATATTTATTCAAGGACATCAAGTTCATTCATATCCCTTATAAAGATAATAGTAAGGCTAATGTCTTAGTGAATATCTTAATGGATATTATGATTTGATATGATATCACTTGTGTCCTTTTTAGGAGATGGATCTAGAGCTAGAGTTGGATTTTGGATTACACAACATTTGCACTCTTACCAATGGATCATGTCATCAACTTCTTCCACCACCATCCTTATCAAGTAAGTGTAGGTAATGTTTCCTTATATGTTTTTAGTTCTTACATTTTTTTGCTTTGGTATGGCTTTTAGGTACTACACAACACTCCTTTTTCATTTGAACACTGACAACTTATACATTGGGGTCATATGTAATCATACTTCCCATGATGTTACTCCTACCTATAATTACACATTAGCTCACATGTAAAATATTAACCCTATTCATCCTACTTTGATACATCCACCACCTATTTGGACCTCTCCTACATCATATTCTTACCATTCATACATCTTTAATCCATATTGTCCCTTTCGCATGCAAGACAAGCTTTTAAGGGACCCATTAGGGCCCTTTGAGATCTTGTTGACCAACCTAGGCCCCTATTTTACCTAAGCCATAGCTTGTGTGAAGGAAACCCATGGCCTATGATGTATGTTGTCTTCACAAAAGCCTTGGCCTAGGTAGAACACATGCAAAAGTGTCTGTTTGGACCCAAACAGTAAAAAATGATTAGTTTTAGGTCTTTTGGTGGATTGGGGTTGGAAAATATGCTTCATTATCATAAAATTTATCCCTTTTCATCTCTCTCCACACTCTCTCTTTATTATTATACCCTCTTTTGACTCTCATGCCTTATTGAATCTTTCTTGATTCGTTCTTGGCACTCTTGAGCTTGATTGGTGATAGAGGATCCCATATACTACTACACATTTTCTTAGAGACTCTATTACTACTCTTAATTATTCCTTCTTCCTTGCATATTTATTTCATCTTATACATTTGGAATTGAACCTATTTTGTGAACTTGGTTGGAGATCTTAAACCATTGCAAGTTCTCACTTCACCTCCTCCTTTGCTCTTGGCTTTTGGTTTGGACTTCAGCTTGGACATAGCTTGGTTTTCCTCTTACATTACTTCCTAGCTTAGATTCCTATCTGGTAGAACATATACACATCTTATTTGATCTTGATTTCAGGGCAATTTTCTATGAAAATTGAAAATCCATTGTTTTATGTATTATATGTGGTAGGGTTTGATTTGTTCTAGTGATTTAGTTGTTTTGTGGATTGTTTAGAATAGTTTCTGAAAATTATGAATTCATATGTGGTTACAATATATCTTCAATACTTGAAATATTTAACATTAAATTTTATGCTTGCATCAGAAACATTTATATTACATAGTAGGACTCTACATGGTCAAGACAAACTACAAAACTTGATTAAATATTCTCTTTCTCTTGCTAAACTGGAACATTGCATTGCTAGAAAATAGTAGTATTGATTTGGAAAGATATCTCAAATCTAGAATAGGCATTCTCTTGAACCATTTCTTAAAAACATCTTTATTTCTTAAAATGCATTTCATTTAGCCTCAAAGTGCCTTAGCTTCTATATTTACATTTTAGTTGTTATCTCTCTCCATTTGGTATTTTTTTTTTGGTTTGTTTATGCAAATAATAGCCTAGTCTTAGCTACTTGCTTTACTATGGTTGGATCTGCTAGAGGTATCTACATTCTTTGTGTATTTGTTCATGTTATCCCTAACCTAGTTTATAAGTCTGTCTATAGATTCGTGCAAATTGGAAAATTAGGTATCTACTATTGACTTGATGTATCCCATAGAAGCCCTGAGCCTTCTAGCCTCTTAGTGGTTTGCTTTATCACCCTACAAAATACTAGTGGTTCCATTCATATTCTTAGATCTCCAATTTGCATAAATTTTTAATCTTGTGACTCATATGAGGAAAACCTAATTTAAAAATTAGGAGTAAGATAATGATGTAGAGGATTGATTTATACTAATTAAGGATTAAGTATAACATTTTGAGGCATAAATAGGTCTGGAGGTAACTAGAGGAGTACCTATATCCCCATGTAGTGATAGTATAACATATGCAATATTGGCCTAGTTAGAAACATTAGATAAGTATCATATATGGACTCTATCTCATCTATCATACTATGAGGCATGAGAGGATATAAAGTAGGGGAATAATACTCCTTGATGAAAGCCATGGATGTAGCTGAGAGTAGTCAATTTATGAGTAGGATTAGATCTAGAGATTCAAACTTTGATAGGGATGATCACTCTCTACCTCATTATTGGAGGTATTTGGATGTATGAGTTATGTATGGATCATCTAACCCAATTTTGGAATATGTATGTGAAAAAATTTGATATTTGTGACCTCTATTCATATTCATTTCAATATTGGTTAGCATATGTACATGTATGTGTATGTCTTTGATATTTAAATTTTCCTTTTATTTAATATGTGTTTCACCAAAATAAATATGTGATGTAATGTAAAATTAAACAATTAAAAATAAAATTTATCATGAGAGTGTCTTATTTACAATAAAAGATATATTTTGCTAAGTTCATCATAAGTAAGAACATACACTAGCTACTAATATGCATAAGAGTAGATTGGTCAAAATATAAAATGTGTTAGGCATATGCACCTTGATCTTAGAAAAAAAGGACATGTTTCTAATAAATCATCTACTAAATCCACATCTCCAGTACATTAAAATGTTTTCATTAATATCAAACTTTATTTTAGATGGTTTATTAAAATTGATTCCTTAGTTTATATCTTTTCTCTAGTGATGTAATCAATGATATAGTTATGTTTAAGTATGCATATAATTTTTTTTAATAATAATATTCATCTTGGGATGTTCTACAACTTTATTTTCATTTATTCTATTTATTTGAATTGAAACTTTATCCCTTGAAAATTGGCATATATATGATCATGTGTATTATCAATTATCGCATTCATCATTTATAATCATATGACACCTAATATATCATTGTATATCATTAAGTTTGGCATGACATAAAATAACATAAGATGTGATTGGGGACCAATAGATATAGGAAACCTAATACATCCTAATGTTATATGTTTGGACAAAGACGTTTTAGTTAAATTTTTAATATCATACCCAAGTGTCTTAAATAAAGGAAGGCTATGCATTAAATTTAGATTTTTCATCTATCATAGTCCCTATCCTTTGTTTGACTTCCACCAAAAAAATAATAATGACCAAAATTGTATGCATGCAAAAGATAAATCTTATTAAAATCATTGGAACCATGATTAGATCATTATTGGGCTTAAGTAACAATTACTTAGGAGATGGTACATCACATGGAATATGTTACTCAATGGTTTATGATGTGTTTATTTCAAGTTATTTTGTAATAGGCACATGAATATCAATGCCATTTTTCTCAACAAAATCATGTATTTTATTTTTCTAAGCATACCTATATGTTGAATGACCATGGATTCAATGATAATCACAGTATAACTTGTAATTAAATATTTTAGGTGCATAATTAATGTCATGATATCTAATAGAAGGTAAAGTAATCATATTAATATCAAGTAACATTCTCAATATTTCACCTAGGCTATCTTTAAGTGGGGGGATATTTTTGTGATTTGGTAAGGGAAGGCATGGGACTTATTATAGGGGTCATCATTTTTATATCAAATGGTTTATGTTTGTTCTTAATATGAATATGACTTTTATTTTGAGAAGAATAAATAGGAGTATGAATCTAATAGCTAATCTAATGTGATCATGAAATTTCATTCTAGAGTGAGATGGCCTCAAATATGATCGAAAGATGTGTAAGCATGAAGAAACAATCTTTCACCAAATTAAGTCAAGATAATTTTACTAAAGATATAATGTTTCTCTATATTTTTTGGTTGATATAGTAAATAATGCATGCCACTGAATCTAATAATATACTTATGCATAATCTTGTATTTCATTTGGTGTGGCTATGGAATGAGCTAAACTGTGGCAAGTGGTACCTTGTTGTAAATAAACTATGAAAATAAATCTTATTCCAATATAATAAATGAATACAAATAAACACTAGGGAACTTATGAAATAAACCTAAAGCATGCCTCGTTAAGCTTGTATAAAATCTTTTAAGCATTATTATATCATAGTTACCATATATTCCAATATAAGCAAAAAATTATTTAAGATGTAGGTATGGATATCCAAACCCATAAAGTCATGAGAATTTTAGCATATGAATAGCAGCATCAATAATATCACACTCTATATGTTGGCTAGAAGTAGATGAAATAGAGTTATAGGATAAATCTTGCACTTCTATTTTTAACTCTCATATTTAATGGATCATATTAAGAATCTCATGGCACAAAAAAATAGTAATATGAAGGGTTCATTCAATGGGTTAATATTTTTATTGGTGTTAAACATTGTCTCACTAGGAGGACCAGAGATAGAAGGGGAGGAAACATGAAAAGCCTATAAAAGGAAGGAACACGTTCACAAATCTTAGAGGAGATTTTATTTACATGAGAGTATTTTTAACTATCTAATTCATTTACCATTTTAATACTTTGAGCAAGATAAAAAGGATTTTCAATAATATCCTTTTTTTTAAAATTAATAATACCATCATTAAGCTCTTTTATGTGTAAAATTAGAATTTAATCTATTTTAAGCATGGCTATTTTCCTTTAATAAAGATGTATCATTCACATTTCAAACATCCATTTTTATAATAAAAATCATGAAAATAAACAAGGTCCCAATCTAAGCCAAAATTCTACAAGAGATAAAACTAGTTATAAGATGTCTAATAATATAACTATCAAGTTTAGTAATGTCATTTTTCACCTTTTCACCTAGTAGACCTAGTTAGCCTAGTATGATCTTGACCTTATGCATAAAAGTTTTTATTTTTTATCATATGCTTTTCCAATTTTAGTAATGTCATTTTTCACCATTTCAAAAAAAATCATGCATACCCATGTACCTAAAATATTAGATACTAGTTTATTGCACAATCACTTGGATATAAAATAAGGGTGGAACCAAGTGAAATAGATTAATTTAGACTGATCTTGATCAATCCCTGTTGAAATACCGAGTGTTGAAATACATTTCCAATGCTCCAAAAAGGTCTCAAACTCAAATTTAATTATCCTAATTAGGTGTTTGGGTGAAATGATGAAGGCAGATCTAGATTTTATTTATCCTAACTTACCATTAATGCAACCATTCAAATGTAATATTAATTCAAATATATCTCTAGTGATTCAATACAATAAATGTTTAATTTTTTATAGCTATTGAAATGTGAGTTATTGTTCTAAATGCCTCTTAGAATATATATATATATATATATATATATATATATATATATATATATATATATATATATATATATATATATATATTCTATGAGGCATTTACAACAATAACTCTCACATTTCAATAGCTATAAAAAATTAAACATTTATTGTATTGAATCACTAGAGATATATTTGAAGTAATATTACATTTGAATGGTTGCATTAATGGTAAGTTAGGAGAAATAAAATCTAGATCTGCCTTCATCATTTCACCCAAACACCTAATATATATATATATATATATATATATATATATATATATATATATATATATATATATATATATGAATCTTTTATAATTTGAAATAAAAACCTAATGGCACAAAAAACATACCCAAAGACATAAAGGGAACCCAAAAACAACATCTAAAAATGAGAACATATTGAAAATAAAATTAAAATACCAAGTTTTAGGATTATTGGGAAGGGATCCAGATCTAGGATTGATATTTACCCTTACTAGTTTATCTTATCCTGAGACAAAAATAACCTCAAAAAAATAAAAAGGGTTTACAAATATCTATTTTTAAATGTGACTTAAGTAATTTGGATGGCAAAAAGGATTCATAAAATCATACAAAATCAAAAATTAAAAGGGGAAAAATGAGATACATGCACCACTAAGTACTTAATTCTTAGATAAGATCCATATAAGCAAAGTGGCTAAAAGAGATTGTAAGGTAAGGATTGTGCCAAATTTTTGTGTCTACATAAAGAACATGTAATTTATAGCTTGATTTGATTGGTTTTATTCACATTTTCATTATAAATCACACAAGACTCCTATGAGTAGCATAATGTTTATTTACAACCTTCAATAAATATTTATCCTTAGGGTTAACCCTACCTAATATAGACCTGATTTGTCAATCTTACCATTAAAGCTTATACCTTAGTTAACAATTTAGTTTTAGATTCAAATCTAGTTGTTTATAACCTAGTTATATCCAAATCATTTTTCCAATATTTTTTGAATGAAATACATGTCATAATAAAATTTCAAGATCTTTTCTTACTCAAATTTAAGTTTTAGTGAGAGACAAATGTCTACTTTTCTTATTTTAAATTATCACAATATTAATGACTCTTAATACTTGTTTATAACTTAACCATCCATAACTTAATAACTAAGGTTTACCACTGATAAAATAAAATAATTTAGAACTATTTAGTATACTTAACCATATTTATCTACTTCTCTCCTTATAGATGATAATTAAATTGTGTTTAAGTTGAAGCATGATATTGCCACTCAGAATTGGTTTGACATGTTTGTTAAAGAAAATAGAACCAATCTTAAATCTAATATAAAATAAAATACTTGGATTTTATTATTGACAAGTCATTAAATTATTTTTACATTGGTCAATGTGCCAAATTAATATTTCTAAATGTTTATTCCATCTAAGGTAGACCTAGGATTTACCTATGGCTAACTACATTGTATTTAAAAAACATATCATTTCAAATGAAAACAAAAACCTTCAAGGGATGATTTAATACATATTTAAATTTCAAATAAATTATAAATTCATTTACAAAATTTTCATTTCTTCATAATTGAAACTTCATGGATGACATTTCAATCAAATAAATAAATAACACTTAGTACGTTTGAGATAAGTGTTGTAGCAGTTGCGAGATGAAAATTTTATAATAGATTTGTAAAATGATAGTTTCATGAAGGAGGAGTTGGTTTACTTTGGGTTTTTAATATCTCTAGAAGGTTTGAAGATGGATCCATAAAATGTGAAAGGTATCCTTCAAATATTATCACTTTGGAGCATGTTTGAAGAGTGAATCTTTCATGGTCTTATGATTTTTTATTGGAATTTCATCAACAATTTTGGTGGGATGTGTAAAGATATAAAATAATTTTTGTGTTTCTAGATTTTAGTAATGTATTTTAATTAGATAACTAAATTTAGTGACAAATTTAATGATATGATGAATAAATATTTAGTGAATGATCAAGAGTTTATCATCCAAATTGAAAGTGTTAATGAAGTGGAGGAATTATTTATTGCCTAAGGATACTATGTTGTATAAATACTGTCAAGCATTGTAATTCATAAATAGCTAAGGAAAATTAAACTAAAGATATATAAACTAGGTTGAGTTTCCATAGAGTTAATTTTATTGAAACATAATAGTGGTATGTCAAACAAAGTTGTTTATGGATTGAGTAAGAGATATCTCTTGTTGAATAAGATGCAAGTGGAACTCATAGGATTTAATTCTATGAGATAAATTTATCGAGATGACAAATATTTCATAGGTGCATAGAAAACATGCACATAACCAATTAGTGGAGACAAAACACCATGGTTGTATTATTTGATGTAAGAATGATTGTTATTTTGTGGAGTGTATTTATGTATACATATAGGTTCAATACATGAGAATTTGATCAAATAGAATCATCTTAGAGGATTAGTGCATCATTTTGGGTATCAATAATTCTACATCCATAAAAAATACTTAATCAAAAAATAAACATTTTTTCATTTTAAGCAAATCTTGACTTGGGTTTACATTCTTTATGTTGTTTGTGATATATTTGCATGCATGCCATTCCTTTATAATATTTTGTGCAAATTTTATGCATGTGCTTATTTTATTTTTTATATTGTTTCAAACATTGATGTTGTGCATAGTTTCAGTTCCTATTTGTAGTCACTTGCAAATCTTTTTGTGAGCATGTTTTGAAGGTCCTTATTTGGTTTTGGGTAATAGTATGAGTATGACAATCATTTTTCAATAATTATTTTTTGCATCCTTTGTTTGAAAAGCATTGTGACTTTATTTCTAATTTGTGACCTATACACAAGTTGATCTAGTGCAATACTTGTTTTGAGTCTAAATATTCTTGTGATGTGTTATGGGCATAAATAATTTTAGTACCCAACCATTTCTAATTAATACCTTGAATCATGGAAGGTTTTTATGTATTAATTTAATATCACTTTGTGACATAATATGTCATAATGTATTATGTTTTAATGTGTTATGGTGCCTTGAGATTGTGTTTTGTAGATAATTTTTATGAAAGATAGTGATGTTTTCCAAATATCTAATTATGAGTGTGTTGATGATAATTATTGTAATTATGTGGTTCTTGTGCCTATATAAACACACCCATATGCTTGAGCTAACTATTCATAGAATTTTTAAATATTTTATGAGATAATTATACTTTCAAGGACTGTGAGTTATTAGGAAAATATATGAGGATATGTTGTAACACATCTCATTTGAAATTATTATTTTATTTTCATTATTTGTGCACATTGTATATTAGCATTAAAATATAATAAATAATTGAGTGTATTTTTGTTACATTTTAATGCATCATATTTTGATGTGTAATTATGAAGGTTGTGTGTTATAAATAATCTCTCCATTTATACCCCTAAATTTGAATGCATCATAATATCACTAGGTGGGTGCAGGGTATCAATGGGCCAAAAGGTAGGGCTTAAAGTCCCATGTTTTTTTATAAAAATAATAATACTAAAAATTGGGGAGAGTTATAGAAACACTTGTATAAATATTTTTTTGATAATTTAAGGAGATGAATTATTTCCTTTTGAATGTAGTTTATAAATACATAATTTTTTAATACCTATTTGAGAAATGTATACAAATTAATGCACATCTAAAAGTTTCATAGTTTTTGTTATGAAAAAATAACTAGACTCCATATGTACAAACACAATTTTTTAGAGTAGATGATTGAATTTTTGTAAAAGATTTTATATATGGCTAGATAAAGTGTTGAATATTTTTGAGATTTTTTTTTTTTTTTTCAAATTACACACACACACACACACACACACACACACACATATACATATATATATACATATATATATGTATATATATATATATATATACATATATATATATGTATATATATGTATATATATGTATATATACATATACATATATATATATACATATATATATACATATCTATATATACATATATATACATATATATATATATGTATACATATATATATATACATATATATATACATATATATATATATATATACATATATATATATACATATATATATATATATACATATATATATATATACATATATACATATATACATATATATATACATATATACATATATACATATATATATATATATACATACATATATATATATATATATATATATATATATATATATAATGAATTTTACAATTTGAGAAAGTTTGAAAATTGAAACTGAAGTGTACGAACACAACTTTTTGACCTTAACATCATAAAAATCATTTTTTTGAAAGCATAACCAATGATGTTTAGATTACTAAGATATAATTTTTATTTAAAAATTATGAATGATCAAATAATTATTAAACTATTTTTAATGATATATGGATGAACCATAATGAAGTATGTTATGTATAAATTAAGTAATAATTGTGTGTGTGTGTGTGTGTGTGTGTGTGTGTGTGTGTGTGTGTATTTGGAAACTATATTCTCCTGCATAGAAGTTTAAATATTTTTTCAAATAAATAAATCCACCTACTCCAATATGTCCATGAAAGTTAAACAACATATAAATTTATCAAAATTCATGTTGGTTGATCTATGATGGATTTTTGGTCTAGGTTTGGATCCTCCATGCATAAAAAAAGGTAGTTTTAGAGGGAAATATGTGAATTTGAAATTTATAGTAATCAAAAGTGCATACAACATTTGAAAATGGTTTACACCCTTTTTGAAGGTAAATTGACCATTGCAAAGGGTGTATGCCATTTTTAAAATGATGAAGGCCCTTCCTACAACAACAATTTCTGTAAATGCATGTGGATATTTATAGCTACTTTTAAAAAAGGAATTGTAGTATTATAAAGTGCATACCCCTTTGTAGTTCCTTAAAAAATTCACACAAAATATTTTACACAAAATGTTTACTCCACCATTTCACATCTTACAAACTTTGAACTCATTTTTATAGAGGATGGTCAGTAAATTCTTCATTTACCTTGTCTGAATTATTATAAATTCATAGATTTTAGTTTTATTTTTATCTTACTTGGACTTTAAAAAATAAATATAGATCATTGGATCAGGTAGTTTCCAAAAAAAGGCCAAATAATAAGTTATCAAAAGAATAAATTTAAGTCAAAAGAGAAAACAAAAAAAATAAGAAAGCATACATAAGAGATTTTAGACAAGGTGAAGGTACTACTTCCACACTAAGTAATGTTTATATTGAAAATAACATGTCTAATTGCATGGAATTTAATTTAGAAACATCTTCAAGTGTCATAATAGTTTATCAATCCTTGTTTAATGATGAAAGTCAATATTAAGGATAATTTTAAGAATGGACTCCAAAAAAAATCTATAATATTATGGTGAATCCTAGAGTTTAGGTATAATTTAATTGGCTAATGTTTGGTGAAATTTCCACATAGGTGTAAATTTGTTAGATATTTTATTCAGTCTTAAAAAAATTATAATCATCTAGTGAATTAAATTTAACATTCAAATAAATATATAATTGATTAAAAAAAGAATAAAATTAACTAAAACTAAATTTTATCATTCAAGGAAATGAAAAATCAATCACTCTTACCAATAAATGAAAGTAACATGTAAAAACTAAGCCTCAATATTTATTCTTCAATTGAATATCCACATTGTTGGAGCTTCACCATCATGTATGACTATGCCTAAATGGGCATGTGACAAAGGCTAATTAGCAATCACAACCCAAAGGCACATTGTTCATGTTGATAATGGTAGCGACATTTAGTATAAGGTAATTGGAATGAAAAATAATACTATGTAGAGAAAATTATAATAAAATGGATAATAATTATTCATTAAAAATTATAGGGTAATGAGATTGAAGAAAAATCAAATTTGAAGGTTGATATGTGAGATTTCATACAAAGATAGATTTATTACATAGTGTGATATATAAATGGAAGCATGCTTTGTCTTAAATTTTTTCATCTTGATAAAAATAAAATGAAAAGTAAAACCAATTTTTTATCTTGATCAAGAATTCCCTAATAATGACAAAATTCATCAAAATAATAATAAACGTTAAAGACCACTTTTTCATTAATGATAGGTAGTAAGTTATTAACAAAGATACTTTAGAGTTGAATTTATAATGATTCACATATCATCTTAGGTATCCATATCCTTAAAACTAAGCATGTATTCACCAGTAATTTCCTTTAAATTCTATTTAATTTGATCCAAATTAGAAAAGGTGAATTTCACAATAATGTTGATTTGAACACGAGCTAAAAACATATCACTTAATTTAGTGAAGGCATACATATATCCACTTATTAAAATAAAATTATCCTCCAAACTCATTAGAAAAAACTTAGTCAAAATTAAAATAGAAAATGGGACACATTGGTAAAAATATCAAATAAGAAGACATAATAATCTAAAAGTGGAGTTGGAAAGAACTAGTTAATACAAGTAAAATAGCAATCAAAGAAATATTTTTTGTGTTGTTGATAATACAAAGGTGTCCCCATCCCAACAACCAAGGCTCAAATTTATGAAAGTTTATGGCCTTTATAATATTAATATACAACATAAAAATGTATAGAGAGATCTAAAGACAATACCTGTGTTTTTATTTTCTTTACTTTAGGTATGGGCAAGTCTACATCATAGAAATAATTAAACAAATAATTAAAAATTAATATTTGTTGATTGTTATCTTTTACTACCCTTATATACATGTATAAATAATTTGGATAAGTGAAATCATAACTCTTCTAGAGAATTTTGAACCAGGCTAAAATATTATAATTACAAACTAATAAATTACATTGTATTGGCTACTTATTAAAAGATTTACGCTTAACCATGAGTTACTAAGCCACAACCCAAAATAACAACAAAAAATTGAAGTAAAAATAATTATAAAATTCAATATCTATAGCAACACAAAAATTGTATATGATATAAATCCATTCTCATGACATCAAATCTATCCCTTAGGGGATAACTATAGGCATAAAAAATGTTATGATAGTGGGATTTATAAAAAAATATTTTACTATCATTATTACTTTCACTATCAGTGTCTTCTTAGCTAGGGAAAAAAGCTTATTTCTAGTATTATTAATAGAGAAATATGAGAGTCAATGTTTTTGGGGCAACCAACTCTCATCTATTTAACCACCTTAGATATTGGCATATTATTTACTCATGTGATAAAATACCATTTATCATCCTTCTTCTTATAATATCACCCTTAAACTAACATTAGTATACTTCTTTAATTTTTATTGTAATAAACATTTTGTATCTAGCCTTAGGATACTAATTAACAACCGAGGCATCATTTTTGATGTAACTTGATTAACTTGGTAGAGATTAAATATGGGATCTTAATGTTTTATTTTTGATCATCTCACTCATTAAGGCATACAAAATCATCCCATCTATCAGGGAATGCAAAGAAATAAAATGTAGTTTCCTCATCATGGGTCATTTCTTCAATCATCGCCTTCCAACTTCTTCTTGAAAAATATTTCATTATTTATAAAGATGTTGCTTCGATCAAATGTATCACCATGCCTTCATAAATAGGGGTAAAATGTAGACATCCAAATCCTATCACCATTGTGTTGAAATTGCAATCTTACTTGAAATTTTGTGACAATGCATAATTTGGTCTAAAATCACTAAAATGTAGTAAATGGTTTGAACTTATTATATACAAGTGCCAATTTAGGATAATGTATCCCTAAATGGGTAATGTAGTTTATGTGATTATTAGTTTTTCCCAAATAACTGTGAGTCAAATTATGACCATGTAAAATGATGCTCTAGACCATTGAATTCTTATAATTTAAAAGCACGTGACACATGCATGTGTTATTTCATGTCCACAATGTCCTAAATGGGGTATTGCTCCATACATAACTGACACCTTCTAATTATATTATAGTCAAATTATGACTCGATAAATTGACATTTTGACCAATTTAATTAAATGGGCAACCAATTTCTAAAGATATGTAGAAAATTAATTAAACTCACTTAGGAAAATTAATCCAAAGTAAGAACTTAAGTGGAAAATCCATGGAATTTATTAAATATATATTAATTGGAAATTCCTTTCTAATATCTACATCAATCATTGATGTCATCAATGGGGTGGCAATCTATAAGCCATAAATGGAACAAATATCTAGCTTAAGCCCTCCCACACGTCATTAATGCCCCATTATTCCAAATATTAATGGGAGTATTTATTTATTTAACCTCAAAAATTGAATTGATCCAACGCCACACATCTTGATCTAAAGATAGATAGTCATGGTTGATTCTGATCATTTCCAAAAATCTATCAATACAAGGGTCCTCGCTCATCATTTCAATCTATTTTTATGTAAGGTTATTATGATTAATTATAAATATAATAGATTCAACAATTGGAACACATTGATCAAATTCATGATTCTAATTCATTGGTGCATTGAGAGATGATGGAGGAACAAACCACTCATCATTGATAAATACTTGGAGCACCAAATTATGGGAAAATCATGTTTTTGAGCCACTCTTGGAGGAGGGATGATCTTAGAAAGGTTTTATGGTTGTACTCCTTCTTTAAATAGATCTTATATTTAATTTTAAAAACCCAATGAGGGATTTGTCTTAGTAT
Organism: Torreya grandis; assembly: GCA_037957365.1. NCBI lineage: Eukaryota > Viridiplantae > Streptophyta > Pinopsida > Cupressales > Taxaceae > Torreya > Torreya grandis. Next base: position 711,236 of record JARHVA010001426.1, on the reverse strand, counting down.
TCTATGTCCTTTATACTTATTTTGAGTTTTCACTACTAATACATGGACTAACTTACTTTGGATTCCTACTCTACAGGAATTTGGTATCTAGCCCTAGGATATTAATTAACAACTAAGGCATAACTTTTGATGTATCTCGATGAAATTGGTAGAGCATGTAGATGGGAGCTTAAAGTTTTATTTTGGATAATCTCACTCATCAAGGCATACAAAAGCATCCCATCCATCAGTGAATGCAAAGAGAGAAAATTTAGTTTCCTCATCACATGTAAAGAAAATAATATCAAACAAGATATATTTCTCAAGTAAAATGTCTTTTAATTTCAAAAAGCAGACACCAATTCTAATTTTTTAGATAAAATAATATATTCCATTATAAATCTAAGATTATAGGATAATGGGTCTAAATTGTTTTTGTATAATTTTAGTCATAAAAAGGCACTATAAAAACTAAAAATGTAAATCACATTTAAAAAGTTTATTAACATTATTAGATATCATCTCTTTCATATGTAAAGGTATCATCCATTTCATCCCCAAAGGGTGAAGATACTCTTGGACTAAATAAATTATTTATTGAATATGAGATTGTTGATCTCTTTAAGTAGACTTTATCTACTATTCCAAAGAGAATCCTATAAAAAAATAAAAAAATGTAATCAATTTTCAAAATATAATATAAAAAACTATAAACATCATGCCAAGAGTGTGTGGCATCAATATCATGACAAAAATAAATAACTTAAGGAAGCTAAAAGCATAAGGAAATATTCAAAAGGAGATAAAAAAAATTTACTACAGCTATACCTTACTCAAGAAGAGGAACAAAGAATACAAATATGAAAAGGCAAAAAAAATCATTGAAAAGTATATTTCTAACGCATATTTTTATCAAGGCCACCATCAAAATTTGTTTTCAAGTGGATAATTCCTTTATCAACAATCAGGAAATATGTTTGCCTAATTCTTAGAATTCAATATTATAAAATTTTAGTTTTTAAAAGTAAATCAAATGATCAAGATGAAGGCATGTTAAGATATTCAGATAGAAGTCCTACATATTTGAAGAATTATTCTTTTCCTAGGTATTCACCAATTTTATGAGAAGATAAGGTAAAGGAATAAAAATAAACATAGAAGTAGAGGTGTGTTGTTAGAAAAAATAAATATAAGAGACAAATTAATCCATTTCACCATGAATATAGCAAGCAAATTGGACTATTTCCCTCACAATATTTAGAAGAGACCTACCTAACATGAATGGCACACAATTTAGTGTGCTCAAATAAATAAACCAAATAATCCTATGTCACCTCTTACAATGCAACCATTGTGAGCTCTAAAACCTCAAGTTCACCTTAAAGTCTTGCATTATTTCCCTCACAATATTTTGGAAGGGTCACTTTCATAGTAGTAGCTTAGTGCTCTTTTAGTAATTATAGATCTCCTTAAGGGTAATGGTCCTAGGCCTAAACCTGGGAGGCTTCTTCATTTTATTTTACAAGTGCAAAAAATTTAGCATCTTTTGTTTCCATCTACTTATGAGGGGACTTTCCTCTAGTTTATTTGTTTGCTTTGCTCTATCCATTTGTTAATCCTTTATTTGTAATACATTAGTCTCCAAAACATAATGATTATGTTTTCTCTATTTTCCTAACCCTATTTTAATAGTGTTAGATTTAAATTTCATTTCAAGGTTTGATGCATCTTCACCGTTAAATTTATTCCCTTATCAATAGTTTACCCACTCATATGATCAAAAACTAGCTAACAAGTATACAACAAATTAAAAATATATTTTTAATAAACACAAAATCATTATTTAGTTACTGGAAGGTAAAGTAATAAATTAATTATAGAAATTGAAATAATTTTCATGCTTCAAAACCTACCTTATTAATATGTAAATATGCCTAGAGGAAAAAATAGTTATTCTTAATATTGAATTTGGTAGTTGACCTTTCCTTATATGTAAAATATTTATCAATTTTATTCATTTTTCATTTCCTTTGTGCCTAATAAGGGGTTTTTACTATCAGAGAAAAGAAAAAGAACCCAATTCAACATTTGAGGCCCCCAAAGAAGGGAAATCTAAAATATAATTTTAATGGGGCTTCTAAAGCCAATCATGTTAAGGTAGGGGTTGGTGGAGTTCTATATGGCAATGATATCCATCCTCTGTAAATATTCTCTCAAGAGCTAGGGGTGGAGACAAATTATGTGGCATAACCTCAGATAGGGATAAGAGGTATCTAGGTTGTAGTTGATAATTATTAGAAGGATTTGATTACTGAAGGTGGATCCCATATTATTAGTAATGAAATAATCTCTAGAAGATCCAAGGCATAGAATACCTTTATAATCTTAGAAGAATTAAAATATTTGAGGAGGATATTTAATTCAATATAATTTTGGCATATAAGAAGGGAAGGAAACTCAAGAGATAAACAGGCTACTAATGTAGCTATGACTCTAAGATAAAAACATGAGAATTATGTGGAATGGGCCTTCTCAATTTTAGATGAGGATTTTGAATTGCTAACCCAAGACATGAAATATAGATAGGGAAGACCAAGCATCTTGGGTTGTGATAGTATGAAAGGTGGGTGAATAATTTAGATCCTTCTAACATTTTAATCAAATTATTTTCAATCTTTGTATTCTTGTAATGATTGGGTGATGTGATAAAGGAGTTATAAATATTTAATATGTGGACTTGGCATGAGGTGTAGGTTGACCTAAGGGAGATGATAAAAAATAAAGGAATTTATGCTAGGATATCATTTTGATGAGTGTATTGGCATGTGTGAGGAGTCTACACATGCTAAAGGAGAAGCTTATAAGATTTGGTTTCACTTTGGCCCTTAATTGGTATTTTCTTTATGTTATAGTGGGTCTAGGAAGTAGAGTAGAGTGAAGAAGGGTTGGTATATATATTTTTCAAGGATGATATGAAGAAGGTAAAATGAGTAAAAATATATCATTGGGTGTAACTTAAGTAAGAGAAAGGCATATGGATGAATTCTATGATTGGATGATGGGTAAGGTGGTAGTGGATCATTTTATTGACCATTTTGATAAATAAATCAACAATTCACTGATGAAGATATGGATTTACAAGATGTGACATGTATCTACAAGAGTGAATGATATAAAAGGGCATGAAATCGTAAATATCTATAAATCCATCATGGTGGATCCTAACAAATCTATAGGTTGTATGAATGTCTTTGATGTTGCTCAGGTAATCAATGGAGCTAACTTACTTTTGGATTTATATGAGTATTTCACTCTTCACTAGGAGCACATGGAGTTGGAGACCCTAATCCACTCAGTTATGCTAAAGTCTACAAACCATATTCATGTTATTTTTAATGGGATGGTGAATATTCATAGGAGTCTAAACTTTTTGATGGCTAGGCTAGGAAATTAGATTTCACCTGATTTTATCTTCATGCATCCCATCTACTACAATAATGAAGAGGAAGAGATAAAAAATGTGAGAGTTGAATGTGGTAGGAACTATGGTTCAAGAATATTTATGTAAATATGTGAATAATAAGATGTTTTATATCTATGAGTACAAATTATAGTTCTTGAATGATAATACATAATTAGTGGTGAAGTGGGCATAATTTGTGGCCATGATTTCAAGTCTTTTGGTAACACTTTGGGATTTTTATAAAACTTATGTTGTAATATAATATAGTATTATAAATAAAAACTCTTACTTTTTGGTTGCTATGGTAGTTGGTTGTGATGTGTTTTTTTATCCCTCCCTAGTGAATAGTGCTCACTAACCATCTGGGTGGGTCTAAATCCATGTTTTTTGCTTACAAGTTTTGATTTTTAGATTGTTTTCTATTTGATTTTTTTCTCTAAGGGTGTACCCTAGTTATCTCAATGAAAAAATACTTACCATAAAAAACTTTGAAAAGTCACTAGGAAATGTATACTAAAATTTTTCCCAAATGCACAAGTTATGTTAGAATGGATGTAATACTTTTTTCATAAATTAGGGATTTTCACTCAATATGACCATTGACCCCATATAAAATTTTATGTACTAAGGGTTAAGAGAAAATAATTTTACATTTATATGGAGGTGACAATGGAAATTGGGTTATGTGTTTTCTCATATAGCAGGCAATTAGTTATACGGGGAGGAGACATCCCCTTTCATTGTGAGTTTCAAAAAAAATGAAGCAGTGGGGAAGGGCAAAGCCATAAAAAAATTCACATTTTGAAATATTTTAATGTAATCTATCTAGTAATGGTGAGATGTAATTAAAAGATATTACAGGTTATATCATACACCAAAGGGCCCATATCATACACTAAATTAAAATTTAAGGTAGCTAGTGGATTTACATACCCTGCACTTGATGATCCCTAGTAATGGTATTATATAATGTCCAAACCTTTCCTAATTTGTTCCTTTTTCTTATAGTTTCCATTCCAAAAAATATCATGTACATATGCAATATATATATATATATATATATATATATATATATATTACAAATAAAATCTTAAGTATAAATATGATATTAATAATTTTTATAATATAGTTCAATGGTTTCATAATGGTTTTTGTTTTCATGGCTAATTATAATGTAAATATATGAATTTTTATGTTCAAATAGCCCATATCCATTCTGATAGACAAAGATGTAGTTATTAGTTGACTAGAGCCTAAAATGTAGAGTGCCCATAGTAATTAGGGAGAACCTATAATAACTAGCTAAGTGCACCCATAGAAACTAGCTAGCTATACCCATAACAATGGCTATAGGTGATAATTTTATAGATCATAATAATTTTTTTAGTTTTTAATATTGACCATCTTCAAACTCATTCAATGGTCACCAAAAAATGTGAAACATGATACTTTTTTCAGATCTATGAGAACCCCATTAGATCATCTTTTATATTTATGAATTATATAATCATATGGGTTTAACCATATAAACATCTTGTTGTCTTCTTAGTTATGTCATTATATATAGTACTATAGATATAAGTATTATATGTTTTTATTAGATAATAAAAAAACTTGTCTCTATATATAGAGGAAGAGTTGCAGGTGATTAGGAGTTATAAATTAAGATTATCATAGAAGAATATTAAGTGAATAAGTTAATGTAATTATTTGTACTTGCTTGTAGAAATCAATGTATTGCTATAGAATTTGATCAATTCAAGTGAATTGATCTAAGATAAAGCATTTGTAAAAAAGGAAGGGATCTAAAACATAAGTCCAACCAAGTAGGGCCCATTTTTGAGGATTTGTTGTAATAATCCCATTCATTAAGTAGATCTTTTCTATTCAAGTTATGTGTTTACATTTCTAGTTGTGTGTGTATGTCACTTGATTATTATGGATTATTTCCATTATAAGTAAATTTGCTTATGTATTATTGATTGATTATATTTAGTTTATATATAATAATATTACAAAATATTCTTATTATCATTTATGTATCTTTCCTTTCATGGAAGAGTACCTATATACTATCATTTATAATTATGTAAACTATGTTTCCTATACTCATCTGTTAGTATCTTAACCTTACAAGGAACCTAGTGTGCACATACATTTTGTATACCTTAACAAAGTATATGTGCTATGGGTTGAAAATATAAATAATAATAATTTTCAATAAAATAATAATGTTCCCCTCTAGAGCGCATTTTATTGGGTTGTACACAATGATTGGACCGTGCCAAGTTTAATTTAGGAATTGATTTTGCTTGTCATTTTAGCACAATTACAAGGGAAAATGAATATAATTATAATATCCAAGGGTTTATATAAGTTCCATTATTTAATATAATTAAATTTCATCTTTTATTGAAGTAAAAATTTCATACTATAGAAGTAAAAAAAATTAGTTTTATAGAAGTAGAAATTTCTTGCTTTCTAGAAGTAAAATTCTCACTTTATAGAGTAAATATATTATTTACTAGAATAATATTTATTGATTTTAAGAGTGAATTTACTAATTTTATAAAATACATTTTAATTTCATATAAATTAGAGTAAGCAAACACCTGAAAAAATCTCCCTCAAACTAATCCTATGCAGGGTAGGGCAGAACTACAAAAAAAATAAGATGTAATTATTTGTACACAACATGAAAGAAGTTACATGGGAAGAATTTTGCCAAGGAAATTGACCTTTGTTTATAAGAATAATCTTATATATTTCCTTCAATAATATAAAAATCACTTAAATCAATAGATGAATCATCTGTAGCAGTAGAGATATTGTCTACAACAACTGGAGAAACAATATTGGTTGATCACACCAACTATTAGAGGTATAAGAAGTAGAAATAGAAGATTTTTTGGTTGAATTAGTAAAATAATCTAAGAGTAAAGGATAGGTAAATCTGTGTATCCTTGAGAAATACATCTTTGCACCATTTCAAAGAGTGCATATTTTTCCACTCACCCTCAAGGATCAAGTATTTAACTCCCTCCACCCTCACCCAAACTCCTCTCTAAAAGACAATTCAAATCCATTATATACATAAAGAAACCTACATAGCATGTTGAAACTTTGACTCAACCAAATAAGATAATTTGTTTAACTACCTAAATACTTTATAAAAAATCCCTCTCTATCACCCCTAGTCAGAATTCTTTTCTCTCCTTCTAAATAACTTACAGTCATTGTTCGTTACACACCATGGTAAAATTTTGACAAATGAATTGAAAATTGGGTGATAGAACTATCTAATATACAATTATCCCAACACATCATGGGAGATAATCATGAATAAGCCTTGAATTTGAGTTTCCTATCAATAATCCTATTGAGATTCACACATGAAAAAACATCTCTCTTTCCACTCTGCAAAATTTTATAGGAATAGTTATTAAGGATCTTAATGCATTCCTATTTAAGATTTATGTCCTATTAAATATTTATGACTACAGTAGGGATGATCAAAAACTAAATTTTTTATAACCACTCTCAATGATGCAACCATCAAATGTTTTATGGGTTTGGGGAAGGATGTATTCTCTACTTAGAGATGAAGGATAAATTCAATTTTAAGTATCAGGTGAATTTCAAAGGGACTATACAAGGAATGACATATTTTATATGTCACAAAATGAAGATGATCCATTGGAAGATTATTTGTAAAGGTTCATGTTTATCCTTCATAAATCCAAATAACCCACTATGTAAAATGAATCTATCAAGTTGGTATTTATAGAAGGAATTTAGGATGAATGCCTTGAAACATTAGATATAATAAGTATCATAAATGTCTCATGACTAACATTTTATGATATAGATCTCTTATGCATAATTTACTCAAGATTAATTATGAAGAAAACTCTTATTAATTAAACTTCATCGCCTTCAACATATAAATCAACCAATAGATTATCAAATATGGAAGTCAGTAATATTCTGAAATACATGAATCAAGATGTAATCAACCATTTATCTACACACTTGGATACATTACAAACACCAAGGAAAAAATGAGAGATGGAGTAAGCCTTGACTATATACTACCTACATTTTCATAAAAAGAAAACTAGTTTTAAATGTCATGTCACCTATGTAAAAGTTGCCAACATAATACATTGGAGCTTCGTGTCATTAGAGGATATGGAGAGAAGATATTATATGCAACCCAAACATAACAGCCTACAATAATTATTCTTGAGAAGCATGCAACCATTGTACCTTAGCTAGATGTAGTGATACTCATTAAACATGTAGCTTCTTTTGCACAAATAGGTATGATAGAAGAACATAATTAAAATATTGTATTACAAAAAAAGGGCTTCAAGATATTATTGAAGCATTTAACTTGAATTAGTTTAAAACTTACAAAATGTAGTAAAAGAAAACCCATTTTTTGACACAATAAAATAATAAATTGAAGATACAAATAGAGGAAAAGGATTAAAAATAAGGTAAAATGAGATTTAAAAAAATGTAGCTTTGAATTTTTAGTTCTTAGGGTCTGTGACATGTTTATATAAATGTTATAATGTAGACTTATCCCTAGAGTTTATGATTTATATATTCAATAAAAATGGATTCAATTTAAAATTGGTAGATTTATTTAAATGTAAAGTGACTCTATAATATTATGTTTTTATTTATGTAATGAATATCTCAATGGAATATAATAACACAAAGACTTGATGTGTGAATTCTACAAACATGAGTTGGTGGTCACTAGTAACAAAGAGTGGAAGCCCAATTTCTTGGTGAGAAACATATAGTTTATATCTTATTTTTATTATCTTATAAATGAGCTAACAAGAGGACCAAAAAAGGTGAGATATTATACCATAAAAACCTCTGCCCTACTGAATCCCATATCATAATTTTTATTTCTTGTTAAAATTATCAAGCAATGAGATAGCCTTACTAAAGACCCTAAGTTCAATGTTTTAATTTAGTCTTCCAAGGAAGAATTCATTGACCATCTCATTTCCCTTTATAATAATATTTGTAAATAATCCCTTAATGATTGTAACTTGATTTGGGAAGAACAAACATCATAATTACAGAAAAGAGAACCATAACCTATTCATAATTTTAGAGATACAAATAGAAGGAAGAATTATTAGATTTATAAATTGTTTAAAATTTGATCTAGTTGTATGGATAGGCATTAAGTTTGGGATGCAAATTATTTGGTCTCCTATCCCAGAATTTAGTAGAATAAGACTAATTAATGAAGAGGAGGAAGACCAAAAATTGTGTTTCTTATATAACAATAGGGGATACCTTCCACAACACATAATAAGAGATAAAAAGCCTTATAAATTTAGAGTCATGTGTGCCCACTTCATGACTACTTCCTCTTATACAAGTCCTTCATGATCCATCTTTTTGGTTTCACAAGATGCATGCAAAACCTTAAGATTTGGAGTGTGATGAGCCCTAATAATGGTCTCATTTAATTTCCAAACCTTTCCTACTTTTTTACTTTTTAATAGTTAACATTCCAAAATACTCCTTATTATACTCATGTATGTGTGTGTGTGTGTGTGTGTGTGCAAATGAAATATTTTGTTTAAATATGTTATTTATAATATTTATAATATAATTCAATGGTTTCATAATGGTTTATGTTTTTATGGCTAATTATAATGATAAGATATGTGTTGTTATGTTTAAATAGCCTGCATCCATTCTGGAAGACATACTTGTAGCTAATAGTTGATTGGATGTTTGAATGCAAAGCACCCACAATAATTATGGAGAACCCTCATGGACTGGTTGAGTACACTCATAAAAATTACTATAGGTAATCATTTTCTGGATCATAACATAATTAATAGTTGTCAATACTAACTATCTTCCGACTCATTCAATTATCTCCAACAAATATGAAATGTGATGATAAGTTGTTAAAACTAAATGGGAACATCATTAGATCAACCTTTTTATTTATGTATTGTATGGTCATATGGTTTTAAACATCTAAATGCCTTATTGTCTTTTTTTATTTTCTATCATAATCCTGTAGTTATAACTATTATGTCTTTTCTTAGATAATAAACACCTCTTCTCTCTATATAGGGTAAGAGCTATGGGTGATTAGGAGTTATAAATTAAGATTAGTATAGAATATTATTGACTGAATAATCTACTATAATAGTTTTTACTTTAGTGTAGCAAGCATTTTGTTGCTACAAAATTTGATCAATACAAGTGAATAAATTTGAGTTAAATCATTTGTAACCAAGGAAGGGTTTTAAAGCATGAGGCTAACCAAGTATGACCCACTTATTAGGATTTGTTGTGATAATCCCATCCATTAAGTAGATTTATTATATTTAAATTATGTGTTTACATTCCCATATATGTATGTTTATGTATCTTGATTATTATAGATTAATTTTTTTATAATAAAATTTGCTTATGTATGTTTGATTTATTGTCTTTAATTCAAATACAAAAGTTTCCAACATAGGCTTAGTTTTAATTGTGTATCTTTCCTATCATGCAAGAGTGTTAATATTATGTCATTCAAAATTTTATAAAATGTGTTTCCTATACATAACCATTAGTATCTTAACATTCCAAGAGTCCTATTGTTCACATACAATATTTAACATTACCAATGCATAAGGACCCCGGAGTGATAATTTAATGAATGAGCATTCTCAATAAACCAAGTGGATTCCCCTTTGTATCACATTATGTTTGGTTGTACACAATGATTGGACTGTGTTAAGTTTAATTGGGAAATTAATTCTAACAATCATCACCCACTACAGAGTGGTCCATATGTTATAATACATTTGTATCTTTTATTAGTTCTTTTCTATTGTCAAGGCTTTATGACGACATATTGTAAGATAATTTGATTGTGATAGGGCTCCACATCTAATGTGTGGTTCGAATCATCACTATAATTCCACTAACTTGGTGACAAAAAATTAAGGTTCTAGAGTCTATATCTATATATACTAATTACAAATTTAATATATTATAATAATAGATAATATATTATAGAGATAATGATACAGGAGCATCCTTCGAAGGATGATTAATGATCCCAACTTGCTACTTGGAATTAAAATTTTAAACTTGTAAAAATGGCAGGAAAATGCATTTTAATCCACAATTCAAATTTTTAAGACTTATAACTAGGATAAATACATTCTATATGAATCCTATGACCCAAGAAAACTCAACATGGAAAGCATTGAAAATGCCCCTGCATCAATATGGCTCAAATATTTAATTGGGTAGGGCATACTCAAGTAGGTAAAGTAGGTAGGGAATACTCAAGTAGGAAAATTAGGTAAAGTAGGTAGGGAACCCTTAATGGTATAGATATTTCCATATGTAACATGATTCAAAACTTTATTTCTTACTCTATCTATCAGGAATCAAGCTTCCCTTACCAGATGTAAAAGCTAAGTAGGTATGGCATATTTAAGTAGGTAGGGTGAGAATATATGCAAACTATAGATATAGAATAAGGATTCATTTTGATAGATATGAATATATTATACAAAGGCTATTAGATAGGAAAATAACCAAGCTATATATTGAGAATCATGACTCCCTTTCCTTATCAGTTAGGGTATAGCTATGTAGGTAAGACAAGATCAAAACTATCTATCTGGAAGAAATATTCATTTATAGATATGTCTTAATCCAAAAATAAAGCAATGATAAATATCATTAAGGTAATATTCCAATGAAATATATGCCACACTCCTTTTCCATCTATCATGAAGGCGATATTCCTTTGATATGTTATTATGTTAAACAAAGCTAGAAATTAGGATCATAAGCTTCATTGCCTTACTCCTTGGCATAAATGAATTAGGTAGTGAAAGATTTCATTGAATTATCAAGAAATATAGAATTGAGATTAGGATAGGAACTTTTAAATGGTTCTCCACATATGTCTATGCTAGGGGATCCATTCCTATGTTATACCTTAATTTATTGTATTAGGGACCATTACATACTCAAAGTATGATAGGGCCATAGTTTGGGAATAGAGGTATGGGTTTTAGTATAGGGTTGGATGCATCAATTAAGATAGGTTGATTCATCCATGCATATTCAATAATATTTTGTAGATGTTACTTTCATGTTAGCATAACACCTATATCTATCTTGACCAATCCATCCTTGAGCCCTTATCCATATATATGGCTCCCTATCTATATCTCAACCATTGACATCTAAAATTGAGCTTAGATATTAATAAATCAAATATTTTAGTCATTTTACAATCCTAAAACTCTAAAAAGTAAGTATTGACCAAAATGGATTTTGAAAAACTAACTTCTAAATGGTAACTCTTATAGCTCTAAAATTAATTTCAGAAGATGTAGAGTATCCTTAGTTTTTTATATTTAATTTTTAATAAATTTGAAGTATAATAATATAATTCTTATACTTATTAAATTTATTTTACTATATATTTTGTAACTTAAACAAGAAAAAATAGTCACAAACACATTTTTTAACCTTAAACGGTGTATTCCCTTTACTAACGGTCATATGTCATTTGTACTGCATAGGTCTCACACCCTTACATTAAAAAATTTCAACCTTCCATAAAAAAATAAAAATAAAGGGTGTACTCCCTTTTCAAAGTGTGTATTCCCTTTCAATAAGTATTTCTTTTGACATTTTCACTTTCCCTCCAAAATTTGTTTGGGTTTAAGAATGAGGGGTTCAAACCTAGCCTAAAAGCTATCATGGGATATCCCACATGAATTTTAGAAAATTTATTTTTTTTTTCATATTTTTCAACATGTCTAATTATATGGATTTTATATATGGTTTTGTAAAAAGGAAGAATATGTTTTGAATATATAATTTCTTTTAATGTTAAACAACTATTTTTAATTATTACCTAATTTCTACATAACATCCTCATTATGGAATATATACATAACATTACAAATAAATTTTTAACTTTGTATCATTAATTGAAAGTTTATAAAACTTATACCTAACTAATCTATGCATCTTTGGATATGCTTTTATAAGAATTTGATTTTCATGAAGTCAAGGTCAAAAAGTTGTGTTCATACAATTTCAATTCTAGTTTTTATTTGTCTTGACTTGTAAAATTATTTAAAAATATATGTTTATTAAAAAAATAATAAAAATGTATTGTCTAATCTTATACATTTGATCTATCCATATATGTAACTTCATACAATAATTCATTTGTTTACTCAAAAGAATATGTTCATACACTTACAATCTCTATATCTTTTCACCAAAAAGTGTCAATCCATTATCATAAATGAATTAATTTCACTCACTTTTATCATCTTAATATTAAAAAAATTTATATATATATCAATTAAATTGATAATGCCACAATTCATATTCTTACATTATTGTCAAATTATTTTTCCAAGTCTCTTTGAAACTCTCTACAAGTTCAACTATTAATATTTTTAGAAAAAAAGTGTCATTTTAAGTGCCCCTTTTATGTCCCATTATCCTACATCTACCCTACATATATATCTAACCCATTCCTCCATTACAGATTCATCATATATAATAGTGCAATGGATAAATTTTAGGGGCTTAATTAGCTCTAAATCAGATGAGGAGAAAGAAAATGTATTTATAAATTTATCCTTTATGACCATCCAATTGTATGTCTCCTATTGAATATCATTCACAATAGGCCATGCACAGCCCAAGTCTTTAGAGTTTGGTAAAAAAACATGATCAGATAACTCTACTAGGAAATAACATTTACTCTTTATCCATTTGTCTTCCAAGGTGGTAATTACTATGCTCAAATCTAGAGCATATGGTATCCTTAAATTTTATCCAATTGGGAAGTCATGGCTTATGAGTAGCCTACCAATGCATAATAGTGTTATTTAGAGTGTATACTATAGTAGTCAAATAATCCTTCTCCTTGGGTATGCATTCCAAAATGTCATGTAAAAATGGGTTAGCACATATGGAGTCATCATATTGGGGTAATGCAATGTGTTTTCCTTGCTAATGTAGAATACTCTCTTCGCCCTAGATGGGGTGATTGGTATGCATATATGATTAGATACCAATGAATTTTTAATGTTAGCATGAAGTGCTTCTCTCATAGGTGACACTTTATGCCTAGATTACACCATGCCAAACTTTCTTCTTGCATAGTCATAGGATTCATGTACCCATCAGTCACAAGTAATGCATGTGGTGTGATAATTGGATGCCTTGTCCCATCTCAAAATGCCATCCCCATTATGTTCCACTTTATTTAATCCTTGCATTTTGATATTATATATGTTATTGATCTCATCCTCCTATTCAACACTTTTGATATCTATGGCATTAATTATATTATTAAAAAATAACCACACATTCCTTACCATTTTTAAAGCTCACATAATGCTTGTTGAATAACATATATATGTTGTTGGAATAACACCAATGTCATCTAAGTAACATTGTATAGTTTTATTCCTTATCAAGATCAATCAAATCAAAGTATGTTTGAAACTTTGAACCTATTATCTTGAAACTAACATTGTGTAGGATTCCTATCTATTGATCACATGTTTTGTTTACCATGAAAAAAACATGTGTGGAAGGTCGTAAAGTGTGTTTTCCCATATTGCACCAAACATCTCTTATCAGGATATTAAATTTTTTGCCTATGTCTATTAGAATTTCAAATATTTACCATCCATTAATGTTTGCATCTACAAGAAGTTTTGGGTTATAGCCTACATTTTAGGCTATCCTTACCTCATGGCCTCCTATATCTATTGTAGTTACTTTAATGGGATATATTCCTATATAATTTAACAAAATATTCTTTAGCATAGCAATCATTCCCTTAGAGAAAATGAGAGCTATTATGTCATTGAGATCACCCTCGTAATTATCATTATGTACTTGGCATTAGATTACCTTTATTGTCTTATCCTCTAGATCTTGCAAAATTTTAAGCTCACCCTAAAAATTTTACATGACATCCATGATTTCATGTAGTAATTCTTTCTAGTGCAAGTCATCTAGATATTATGTTATGGAAGTGTCAAGGCACAAATCTTTATCTTTATGCCTTATTACCTTATATCTTGTCATATACTTCTTAGTTTGCATTGGTACTAGTTATGTAGTTATGCCATTATAAGTTTTTATATGCACTTTAGGGATATCTTGTTTCTTAGTTTGTGCCTTTGACATCCACTAGTCCACATTACATGCAAGTTTGATCATGTCAATTCCCTTCTCAAGATTCTCCTTATGTACGAGTTTGTAATACAAATCTAGGCATTTATTAACCTTATATTCACCTCAAAAATACCCACATGATGGGTATTTTGGGTGGTCCCATTGGTAGTGGTCCAGTGATCCATAGTTATAACAAGCGTGTAATGGAAACCTTCCACCTCTTTCACCCCCATAGTGGCCTTTATAACCATGTTATTTTCTATAATCTTGACAAGTATGGTTAAATGGTATTTTAATGGCCTATGGTGTGTTTCAGTATCTCACTTCATGGTTCTCATCAATCACCCTATAGTCTTCAATTTTGTGGGTAGATACATAATAAATAATGTATTAGAGAGATAACTTAACTAATGTTACACACTGAAGGAGAGGTTAATTGTGCACATCATGGCCTTCATAACATCTCATATGAAATAATGAGGAATTTCACATTCCTCAGTAAATTATTTTTGTTATGTATTTACACCTTCCAATCGGTACACCACAATACAATTAGAGATTCATGTGCACTATTGGTCATAAGCCTATGCAACATGGAATCCATTAAGGCAATCTATACATTCATAAATGGTTTAATTATAGTATCTATTCCTTGAATGACTTTATATATTAATGTTACCTCAATGGAATCTTAAGTTTCAATGAATATATCTATTGATATATCATTTTGAAAGGGTGTAAGTAACCCTCCAACAAACCATTTCACATGTTGTGTTGGGTGAATATCAAAGGAGATTTTGGACACTAGAATATTTAACATAGAATCATACATGTAAAGTATTTTTATTAAATCTTTCTTGATCTCCTTTGGCATAACAATAATTTGTTTCTCAAACTTAAGAATGTCAAATAATTTAAATCAATCTATCTTGAAAAGGTCATAATCCATAATGCCTTGGTTCAAATCAAGATTTTGATACTAGGTGTTGGCACAATATAAAAAAATATGGAAAATTGACTCATCTTGTTCTTTCATAACATAAATTTATTTGTGTACCAAAGAATTTTTCACTCATGGACATGTTCCTTATCATTCTTCACTCTATGATATTTGGTAAAATTTGATGAAATTTCATAGAAGACCTCAAGAGGTGGTATAATAATAGCTAGTGTTTGAGGTATATGTTGTACTGGTGCATCGATCAAAGGTGCACCCAAACTATGGATTCCTAAAAGGGTGCCCATCATTATTCATATTGGTGTTGCATCTCCACTAATTACTAAATAATATTTTACTATAATTCCTCCTTCCACTTAGATGGATTATTAGCTTGCCATCAATCCTCCAACTCCTACCATTATGACTTATGTTGTACTACTTCTCTGAGGGAATGGAATCCCTCCTTTCGATGACATTCCATATGTCATTGGACCTAAAGTTTATGCAGGCTGTATGAAAATAAAATTAATTGATTGGTAGGGAATTATATGTTGTAACACATTTATTTCTCCTTCTTGTGATAAAAATATCATATGTTTGAGATATTTTCAATGTCTTGGTCTATTTATTTTGGTTCTGAGTAAAGCACCTAATCACATACTTCATGTAGAAGGGAATTGACCATCTCCATGGTAGCTTATCCTCATATGTATTCTATTTTATTGGGAAATACAACTTCTCTTTCCAAATTTAATTCTAACTCATTATCACACATTTATTTACCAATGAAGAGCATGTACTCTATGAGAGATTCATACCCATGCCATTCCCATTATTCACGGTTCCTCATGGTATTTCCTAAATAAGACTCTCCCATTTGCCCATGGTCCTTATTAACCATCACCTTTCCTTGAATTTCGTCATATTTCCACTTTACAAACTCACACTTATTTGGTCCTTCCATGTTCAACCCTCACTCTTAAATCCTTTGATAAATCATTCCCGCTTCATCTTCTACCTTATGTGTTTCTCACAAGTGTAGGAACTTAGTTAACCTTTCGTAAGTTATCTATTCCATAATATACCATCAAATTATTGATCTATAATGATAATTGATTCAAATGTGAGCATTTATGCTAAGGGATAAATTTGGTATTGATCATCCTTTAAAAAATTAAATGTGGATACAAAACCTCTATCATCTTTATTTAATGCCCCATGCCACCAAATGTTAGTAAATCTAATTTAAAATAATCCACGTTCCTCAAATATTCCACATGTTATTCCATACAATATTATTTATGTCCATAGTTTCTATAATTTTTCATTGCATACGCTATAAGAAATTCATGAATATATGTTGGTAGTTCATATAAAAATACCTCTTAAATTTCATTGGGTAAGTGCACAGAGATGGGGGGCTAAAAAGTAAATAAAAAATTTTGTTTGGAATTTTTGAAATGGTTTCACGTATGTGATTTTTAAAAGTGCATATGTGGTTCATTGATGTAGGCTCAGTTACCACTGAGCCTAAACCAATATGTAGTTCAACACATTAAAAATATGTGCATAGTTTTAACACATTAAAAATATATACAAGAAACAATATCACATAAAGAGTTTTATTTATTTATAACCAAAGGTAAAGCATTGATGCCATTCATTTTGCATTGAAACAAATTGTGACTACAAGACAACAAGAATAAATACATGGTTGATAGTGAGACTAGGGAAAAAACATTCTTGAATTTGACAATGGCATGTTGAAAGTAAGGTATGCAAACTTGTTTTAGTGAATTTATAAGAAAATAAGTTAATTTTGATGCATTTTTATTGAATTTTTTTTTTAAATAGATGCAGAGGCTAATGGGCCAAGTGGAAATGTACAATATGACCCTCCTATCCCTCCTAAACCACAAAACCTTCCTATCTATACTAATCCACAAAACCCTCCTATATATTCTAACCCACTAAACTCTCCTATCCCTCCTCACTCATAAAACCCTACTAGCCCTCTTGTAGTTATTCAAGCCACCCATGGTAATCAAGAGGATGTAGTAACCCATATCATTGAAAACAAGTTCAAACTTGATAATTTGATTAAGATATTGAGGGATCCCAATGAAAACAACCCCCGCCAAATTTATCTAGCAAACACATTATAGACATTATTAGGTGAAATGGACACATTAATAGGGTAAAAGGATAGGTGGGATAAGTATATAAATAGATTTAAGACATATTATTACAAAAAAAAATTATATAACCACTATCAGAGATAAACACATAACCAAATCCCAAATGTATGCCATATTTAAATATGGGAAAACTAGTGTACTGTTATATGTGATAGCCAAATGGATTTCAATCCATTGGTGTACTCACAATTTTATCAAAAAAAAAATTGTAATGGATGGTGGATGGTCCTTGATCACCCACCTTGAATAAATAATGAGGTCCTTATGTATTTTTTGAGAAAACTATATTTTGAATTTGTGTTGAATGCAGTTCCAAACTATTTTGATTTCTTTGAGTACTATGGAAAATTAAACGGCTCTGTGTAGTATAGGCTAGGTGCATGTCATGCACTTAATTAACTTACAAGAGTACATATATAAAAATTACATCCTTTTGAGACCCTACCCTCTACAATTAATGAAGTTTTATATATTGATACTTTACATGCATTTAAGACACTTAATGATACCCTTATTTAACATATGATCCAAGTTTCTCATACTTCTGCTAGTGGGGATGGACATGATGAGGCTTCATCTAGTGTTGCTACCTGAGAAGCTCACTATTAAATATAATGTGGGTCTATATGCACTGGACTTGAGGAGGAGGAGGATTATATCATGCATCCCATTCATGGTTGTATTTTTATGGGCCTAGATGATATCAATCTCACTATGTCTCAACTATCTATATTTTATCTCGAAACCTTGGCTACAACTTTTGAGGTATCTTTAATATTTTACTTATAGTAAAAAATTTCAAACTTATTAAATTTAAAATATTTGTAAAATTGAAAAGGAAATAATTATTTTTCATGTATAAATCTCAATAATGTATACATGTGTCAATTTTATTAAGCTTATATATACATATATGAATGTCATTTATAAGGACTAATTAATGTTATGTTTCATTATACATGTATGTTGTTGTTGTTGTTATTTTTGTTGTTTTTGTTTTTTTTGTTATTGTTGTGTTTGTGTGTGTTGAAGTGACTAATAATGATATTTTTTTTGTTCAATTGATTACCACACTGAACATTCTACCATATATTTGGGAGGGAGAAAATGCAGATGTTGTTGCTGAGATTTCATCTACATAGATACTCATCAAGGTACATGAAATTTATTCTAATGTTTAAGAATAAATATGGATGTGTGTTTTATAACGGTCTTTTATACTTGAGCAAACATATGGTGCACAAAATAATTATCTATGTAAACTCCTATGATGATATATTCTGGTCTTGTTGAAATCATTAGCAAGCACGACATGGTATAGTTGACAATTTAATTTTATAACTTTTTGTTTTATATTTAAATGATTTAGTTAGTTGGATTAAATGTTTATGAGTTAATTTTGAAATTTTATTACACACACACACACATTTTAAGGGACCCAGGTCTTATGTTATCATGAGAGCATAACTGACTTTTAATGGTGATCCATTTCACACTCATGCTTGCCATCGTGAACCTATCATTGACCCTATTTATTGCTAGTCACAAATTGCCCACAACCACCAAATTTTATTAAGTGCACTTATGAATAATTCTTTTATCTTTTTAAAAATTTAACTTGTTAATTTTTTAAGAATCTTATTCTAGTACATGTGTAAATTTTATTATAATATTTTCATATGAACAGTCAGAGCTATAGACAAGTTTTGTGTGGAATAGGACTCATATTTAAAAATATCTGACACCTCAAGTTTTGAGAAATGAACCTAGGGGAGAGGATTTTAAAATAAATTAAAAGAGAGTGGTGAATTTTGATGATTAAGATCATGTCTTATAATAGTTTGTTATATTCCTCTATGTCTTGATGTATAATTGTTTGGCATTGTTTGCCTATACGGTATTGACCTAGGATATTTATTGTGTTCAAATTTATACTCCTTTACATATATATATATAGTTCAACATTTAAATTATAAAATATTCTAGTTGATTTCACCTTTTGGATTTTGCTATTATTTATTACATATTATATTACATGTTCACATTATTATATGCCTTTTAAACACAAAGTATATACAATATTTTGTAATATGTTTTTCATTCAAAAACAATGAATTGTTGCATTAATGAGTTCCATTATTCAAATTCTATCTGAGATTACATGAATTTTTATATGTAACATGAATGAATACTATTAAAAATTGAAAAATATGATTCTTAAAAAAAAAAATCAAGAGACCTATTAAGTAGATCTAGGAGAGTCTACTTAAATTATGTTCATGATGGACTTATTTATATCTAGGAAAGTCTACTTATATTCTATAATTTCAGTTCACTTATTTATGGAAATTTATTTTTGACATTTATTTTCATACTTTATTTTCTATTTATTTGGATTTCCCTAGAAAATATATTCTGATAGTTTTCAAAATAGTTATCTACTATCATGAAGGGTTACATTGTGTCATATTCAAAATCCTTCTCTATTATTTCCATGTACATAACTAAACACAAACTTTATTAATACTACTTGGTCTCTACTAGCGTTCGAATAACACAAGAGAAAAAAGAAAAAAATGAAAAAGGGATAGACCTTCCAAGCTTCCTTCATTATCTATTACAAAAACTAAAATACAAGGGAGGCAAAGCCTCATTGTTTTATTAATGTAATGGATGGCCCTAAAAATTACTACCTTGTTGATTCTTTTAACTTTAGATACAATTGGTCTATCTAATATAGTGCCATGTATGGAATATCTATAGCTTTAATAACAATAATCTTTACAATTTTGAAGCCGAGTATGACATATATACAACTACATATTATTGGATCATATACAACTACATATATAAGAATATATAATGATCCCCTACATATATATATATATATATATATATATATATATATATATATATATATATATATATATATATATATATATATATATATATATATATATATATATATATATATACATACATATATATATACATACATATATATATATACATACATATATATATATACATATATATATATACATATATATATATATACATATATATATATATACATATATATATACATACATATATATATATATATATACATATATATATATACATATATATATATACATATATATATACATACATATATATATATATATATACATATATATATGTATATACATATATATATACATATATATATACACATATATATATATACATATATATATATATATATATATAGGGGATCATTATATATTATTATATATGTAGTTCCCTAAATAGATAAATAGAGATTCCCCTATATATAGATAGGGGTGTTGTATAAGGATAAATTTCATGCACCTCTCAACATATATTAGAGATTATTCCAATAAGCTCTAGTAGCATTTACATATTTTTATATAGCATCTAATTGGTAAAAGAGTATGGAAATATAATTGAAAGTAAGCCTTTAACCTATTTCTACTATCTAGACTAAATTTTTCAGTTAACTAATTTGTCTTTGATAGGACTATAGTGTGATCTTCTATTATTGTCTTTTTCTCTTAATTATATATAACTAAATAATAATAGTTCTATTATAATTTAGTTATATATAATTAAGAGATCTCAATAAAATATTAATTCTTATCTCAAACTCTAGTTGTAGTCTCATATAAAGAAAAAAATAATAACACATTTATAATCCATCACAATATTAATACACATAAATTTAACTAGTTGAGTTGAAACATTTTGACAAGGTAAATAATGTCATGAAACTTATTTTTCAATATATTATGCCCTAAGAATCATTCAATATTTATGATATGATTAAAAGATTGAAATATATTTAGTTATGTACATATTATGCCCTAAGAATTATTCAAATATATTTCCATGTATGGAAAATTTACATATAATTATGATAGGAAATCATTACAAAAGGTGTGGAAAGTGATCATGATGAAAGTAGACTCTTCTAGATCTACTTAATAGGTCTCTTGAAGATTAATTATGTTTATAATTAATCTTATAAACATAATGGAAAATTTACATATAATTATGATAGGAAATCATTACAAAAGGAAAATTTATGTAGACTCTCTTATGGCTTACTTGTTTAATGTTTTTGAAATGTATGGAAAATTTACATATAATTATGATAGGAAATCATTACAAAAGGTGTGGTAAGTGATCATGATGAAATTAGACTCTCCTAGATCTACTTAATAGGTCTCTTGAAGATTTATAGTTTATTTGTTAAAATGAAGTATATTGATTCTTTTTTGAATATCCTTGACCTTGTCAAAGTTATCTCATATCCATAATCTAACGTCTGTCCACAAATAACAATCTTGTTAGGTCTTTTCAACTAGACCTCTAGCTTATAACACTCTTCCTTTTATCTTGGTTTCAACTCAAATGTTTATATATTTATAAATATTATTACACAATAATATTTTTTTACTCCATTTATATCTTTAATAATCCTCGTTTATCAGTCTTCGACTAGAAAATAATATGTTGCCCTTTACATAGCCCTTTAGGCCTTTTTCTAAGGTCTGTTAACTTCTCTAATGAAGGATTTTTTTCAAAACCTAAGTTCATTATGACTTGAAATGGTTTACTATATTATTAATTTTATAATTTACTCACATAATGATTTTTACATTTTCTCCTAGACTGGTTCTTTTAGGGAAATACAAAAACAAAGACTTTTTCTAGTCTTTTCTAGACCTTTACAAGTAGTTTTTTCATCTTAAAATAGTATGTTTACTCGTTAATTAGATTATTAAATCATCCATCAGGGTTCCTAAATCCATTTTTAAATTAATCAAATTTACACATTGATTCTCCTTCCTTCAATGTGATTAAATCTTGATCTTTAATGAAGAAAACAAGGATTTAGGCCTAACTGTATAGGCTTGCGGACCCTAAAACTATAATAAATCCATAATTAAAAATTATATAAAATTTAAATATTATTTAATAAATTTAAAATACTCATCTATATCTCCCTCTAAAATTTCATGATCTTTCATTCGTTCATTTTGAATATATTCAAGTTTTAGCTTCCTTAAACCCTATTTTTTGGCTTAGTTACAATCCTACAAGAACACAGTCACCCATAACATGATTAGTAGGATTATTTAAGGAATGAAACTACTTTAAATAGATTATATACCTAATTTTTTATAATACCACCATTTTATTTCATGTTTGGATGGTTTGTGAAATATCCAAAATTTTATTCACTTTAATCCTAGATTAGGGTTTAGTACCCAGTCCTGGGACAATTGACAGCAAACAAAAAGGCATAATTTCACTTAAGATGATTATTTTTTTATTATTTTTGAATAATACATGACTTACCTCCTCTTATCTATCCAATCACTCATCAATCTTTAATAATCTCTAAATGATCACAATAAAAAAAAAATCTGATTGTGATATAATGACAAACTTGGGAGTATAAATTAGATAAAGTCTAAACTTATAATAGACTTCAAGGGTTATTTTAGGATTTATTAATACATAAATAATTTACTATTATTATATTAAATTATTATCAACCATAACATTCATAATGATACATGAAAATATCTCTTTTTAAGGATTGTGTCAATAATACTCTATTTCTACAAATTACAACCATCATACATACTAAACAAGAGGAAAAAATAATTTAAAAAACACTTCATTTTGCATCCCTAAGGCTAAAAAATAATTTTTAATATCATGATAATGTCTTATTTGTTCAAATGTCATCCAAATATTCTTACAACTTTGTAAACCTGCAGATTACTTACTCTAAAACTAGAGACCTTTTACAACTTCTTCCACTAACCTGCTAACTTTATCCTCTCTTACATGCTTATTATGTTTCTTGAATCCTCATTTATTTCCTCAAGGAGTATCACCTCTAAATAATATTCTATACTTTTTTTGGTATTGAGACAAGGCCAAATATTTCTCCAAAAGTTATGAACTATACATCATACTAAATTTAACCTCTTTCCTACGTTGGATGTATTTTAGATTATTGGTCTTAGGATATATTTACATTGAATAAAATATTAAATTACATTTAATACATAGTAATATACCCTATATTTCATTTAAAAATATAATTTATTAGTTTTAATGGATTATCATATCCCTAAAAGTGTCATTTGACTTAAGTAATAGTTGGTTTCTCACTTAGGTTTTTTTTTTTTTTTAAATGAGAATTGAAAACAAAGGGTTTTAGGCCTAATCTACATGCCTATAATTAGATATTTTTAAATAACCCAAATCATAGGAACCTATAGGATATGAAACCACTTTCAACACATTCCAAACATATTACCATACCTTTCTATGATGTTTTAACTTATTTGAAGGGTTTTTTTTATGGAGTTGTGTATGTTCTAAATTTTACTTTAAGGGTTTTAGGACTATGTCAAAATAGTGAGAATTAATTAAAAAAAGAATTGTATGTTGAATAATTTATTGGATACTTTAGGCTGGGGGTAGACTCTTCATACACTCGTATATCCCTATCACTTACTATAACCATTAATCAATCTCCAAACATGATAAAAGACCAGTTATTGTTGATTGTCAAACCCTGTGTATTGCCTTTCCAAATATACAACTTCAAGAACATAATAACTATGAAAAAATATTAATTAAATAAAACATCAACATTTAATTAAAATTAATAAGAGCTTGGTATTGAAATAATAACCTTAATAAAGTATGATTTCATTGATTATAGTATAGACTAAGTTACAATAGCTCTTGATAAAACTTTGTCTTAAGAGATTAGTATCCTTTATTTGATTTATTGAATTTTGTTTATCACACTTACATGTGGATATTAACCTATATGACCACATTATTTCAATCTAAGCATGATAAGTTAGGATACAAAGCATCCATTCTAGCCTCAAGATGACATTTCCCTAGATGCAAGAAGCAAGCCACAATTTGATATCTCTAACATCAGAGCCTTGTGAATGAAAATTGGCATCACCACCATGTTTGGGGTAGATATAAACATCTAAGACCAATTTTTTGGCATATAATTTTTCATGGTTAGGAGATAGAACACCTATTTTGACCTCAATATAGCATTTCCCTATAAGGCAAAATTGTTATTTTTTATGCAAACTTTAGATAGGCATAAAATAAAAACCATAAGTCATATCCACAAATTAAAATAAAAATCACATGAATGTCTAAGTAATATATTTTCATCATGAATCCTATATATTATAAATCAAAAATGAAATAAAGGTAGAGGATTTAGCCATCAATCCTAGCATTCAAATTTTATGTAGTTAAGAGACAAGGTCTTTGCCTCTAATAGACATTTCCACTTCTAAAACATCTAATTCAAAATACATCGCTTAAAACAACTTTGGATGTGTAATTTACATTTTTTCCATTCATCATGTCCTTGGAATACATGTGGATACTAGTTTTTACAATAATTTTGATCTCAGGCAACATTGATAAGAAATATTATCAAGATGCAAGTCACAATTAGATATCTCTATCTTTAGTGCCTCATGGATGAAAATTGGAATTGTCACCATGTTGAGGGTGGTTACTAACCTATATTACCACATTATTTGCCTTTGATTACCCCTAGTTAGGATATAGATAACCCATTCCAGCCTTAAGATGACATTTACCTAGATGCAAGATGCAAGCCACAATTGGAGATATTTATCTACAAAGAGTCATGGATGAGAATTAGCATCACAAAAAATTTGGGGGTGGTGATTAACCTCTTATATCATAGTATTGGAATTTGAGTATACCCATTTAGGGGATGAAGCACCTCTTTCAACTTCAATATGCCATTTCCCTAGATACAAGTTACAAGCTACAATTTGAGATCTCTATCTATAGTGCCTTGTGATGAAAAAATACCATCTACACCAAATTATGGGTTGTGATTAAACTCTATGACCACATTCATGGAATGTGAGTATGCCTGGTTAGGAAATAGAATAACTATTCTAGCCTCAGGATGACATTTCTTTATAAGGCAAAAATTATTATTTTTTAGACAAACTCTAGATAGACATAAAATGGAAACCATAATTCATATCCATGAATAATAATAATATTCATGTGTGTGTTAAATTAATATAATTACACTCTGAATGCCTTAGATCATAAATCATAGACAAAATTGTATCAAATGATTCAGTGATCAATCTTTAAATTCAACTTTTACGTAGTTAAGAGATAGGGTCTTTGCCTTCAATAGACATTTTCACTTCTTCTCATCTATAATAACTACATAAACATGTTATGCATAACAAAATAAAATATGATTTAATAATAGGATCTATTGATATATTTACCAAATTTAGTACATGAAATGCATGTTAAATATATGACACCTAGTTTTATTAGATCATATACATGGTCATAGTCATGTGATGATGTCAAATCTATAAGTTATAATGCTAGTGAAATATGATAAGTTCCAATTGGAATATAGGCATACAACTCCATTCATCCACCCATTCTTGTGACTCACATTCATAACAAATAAAATCAATGCATGTAAAATAAAAGCATACCGTGTGACTCATATGAACCATCTAAGAACCTACATTTGAGAATGAAATGAGTGTAACTCACTTGATCCTATTGCTATCATACAATATTCATAGCTTTCCAATTGTTCATCCTCCATTAGCCATACATATCTACAAATATTGGACTTTTGTTGATCACCATGGCCCATATTTTCATTACACCATTCATCTATGTTTTTTGCATATGTTAAAGCAACAACCTCTTTAAAATTCAATTTCTCTCTTGAAATCACTATTTTGACATATTATACTACACCATCATGCTCCCCTTTTCTATAGACTACTTTAGTGAAACTCCAAATATGTCGTGCACTAGTGGTCACATATATCCTACTCATCTAGTAAAACATCCATGCATTCTTAAATTATGGCATGTAGTTATCTGACCAAATATAATTTTAATTGAAATTAATTTTCATTTCACTCAACTTGCCATAAAACATCTAAAAAAACCCTTACACATACTATTAAGAATGTGTTTTATAAACACTGACATAGAAGTGGTACTTCCTTAATATTTTTCAATTATGCTTTATAACGTAAGGTGAATACATGGATGTCATATGCACAAAAAGTGAAACATGTACCGAATTGTAGTATTATGACTAAACCTATCATTGTGGTTAATTCTTTGCAAAGTTAGCTAATTAAAAAATAGTACCAAGTGGGAATGTGTCCTTGACTTTAATTTTTCTTCTATCCATTGAGATCTATATGTGTGCCTTTCATACTCATATCCAATTTCTTCCATGAATTTGGAAACATGTATTTATTCTGTAAAATACTCACACATTTTATATTCATTTACATATTCTAATTGATATGTCACAAATATATATTTACTAAAACCAACCAATTCTTTTCCAATTCCATGTGTACTCTCCTCATGGGTATAATTTTTCAATTTTAGCAATCCACCACATATGTTGTAAGTTCCATCCAAATATGCCCTATTATAATTTTTTTTTATCAATCTCGTCTTTCATTAAAAATGGTTGGAATAAATTCCCTTGCTGAATTTAGTGTGGATTCCACTCCACAGTCCTTCAAAATGTTGTCTATATGAAAATTACAATGAATATGATGTGAAATATCATAATGCATAAAAAATTCAACATGTTTCCTACAATAACAATTTTTTTTTTTTTTTTTTTTTTTTTTTTTTTTTTTTTTTTTTTTTTTTGTGTGTGTGTGTGTGTGTGTTATTTTCACATATAAGGGTTTATTTTTTTAAATAAATCTTTGATTAATATAAATCTATGGATATTTTGAACAAATTTAGAGTAAAATTGTGTTTGAGTCATATCCACAAAATCCTTGGGATGTGGTTATGGTTATGAGAACCAACTCATATTTTAACTACATCATTAATATTAGGGATACCCTTGTGATATATTTCCAAAATTCTACAAGTAGATCTTTTAGGGGGTCAATTATAGTCTTGTCTTACCATGGGAGTCAACTAGAGAATGGCCACAAGTCATTATTGCCAATAGCATCAAGTCTTCTACATCTCCCAATGGTTTTCATTATTATTTTTCTATTTATGTGGAATGATCAGATTATTTTTATAATCATTTTTTTATTCTTTGGTTGAGAACATACCAAGGAATTTTTAATAATGCATAAGGTAGTGTTAGCATATTTGGGGTGTTTCTTCACATGTACTTGATGGTATGCATTATGAAAATTTTCAATAATTACCTTGTTTACACCATCAATATTAGATGTTCATAGTCCTCAAGTGTTCATTATAGGTCTCATCTTAATCACTTTCATCAATTTAACAAACAGATGGCATCTTCAATATTTGTTTAATTTTTCAAAGTGCGAGTCAAATTTTTTTTCATATTTTCTTCTAATATGGCACTTAAACATTATTTTATGGATCGATTTGAAAAAAAATTCATCAATTTCAATTTAATACGTGGGTCTTTTTTTCAAAATCCTAAGAGGTGTTCTTAGAGGTAAATTTGATAGTTTTGGTGTTTCCATGTTATTTCTTCATTACTAGTTTTTTTATTTAACAGTGTTCCCATATTGTTTTCTTGATTTTAAATTTGACCAATAAGTGTTTCCATGTAATTTACATCATTATGTGCATAGTATCATCCTCACCAAAATTAAAAATCATAAAACTTGAATGTGGAATTGCATTGTAATTTAGTATACTTTCATAATTGACAATTATAATTTCAAATTTTGGAATAATATCATTATTTATTTAATCATTATTTATGACATTTAATTCATTAGGGATAGTATACTGACTTTCATGATGTTTTTGTATTCACTTCCTTTGATTTTATCTCTACACTTTTAATTCCTTTGGTATTTTACGCTTTAACTTCTTCTTACTATTATGAAATCCATCACCAATGATTTCATAAAGTTGTCAACTTTTGAGGGTGGGGACAATAATCCAATTATTAAAATATATACATGATATATGTGAAGTACTAAGTGGGGACAATGATCAAAATATTAAAAAATAAACTTGCACTATTTACTCAACTATGAGTAGATAATTTTTTATACTTTTGAGGGTGGGGACATACATAAAATTATTGAAAAATAGACATACAATATGAATAATGAAATAAAGTAAAGTAAGCAGGGGAAAAAAATCTTGATGTTATAAAAAGTGATGTTGACCATACATCTTTTGTTTTGTTTTTTAATACTAAAAAAACCACATACATGGTAATATCACATAGAAATTATTAAATTATGTAAAAATTCCCATAAACCTAAAATCTTAACATTAAAACCTTGATGTCTTAGACCTTATACCCTCAAAAATAAACCCTAATCCCCAAACCCCAAGCCCTAAAAACCCTAAACCCTAAATCATAAAATTTTAAAACCTTAAACCAATAATTTGAGCTCCACATAACATCTTTTACACTAATAATTAGTTTCACATGGCTTAATTTGGCCCAAATCAAAACACTAATTATCCTAATTGACTAATTATCTTAATCTATGATGACATGGGGGCTAATCAAATCCAAAAAAATATTTTTTATGCCTAAATAGGTTTAATTAACACACATTAACCTTAATTACCTTTTCATTTAGACCCTAAAATCTATATCATATACCCTAAAACTTAAAACCTAAGCACTAAACCCTAATCCCTAAGCCCTTATCCCTAAACCTTATACCCTATATCATAAACCTTAAACCCTATTCCCTAAAACTTAATGCCTATAAAATCTAAACCATAAATCATAAACTCTTAAAACCATGAACCAATCATTTTATCCCTAATTACCATTATTTAGATTAAAAATGAGGTTCATAATGATACATTTGGCCTAAACCACATCATTAATTACCCAAATTGATTAAATCAATCAACTTGTGATGACATGAGGGCTAATCAAACCCAAAAACACATTTTTTTCTCATAATTAGGTTCAATTAACTCAAATTATCCCCAATTACCTTCACAATTTTACCCTTAACCCTAAACCCTAAACCTTAAAATTTAAACCCTAATCCCTAAGACATAAACCCTAAACCATTTACCCAAAATTATAAACCCTAATCCATAAAACCTAAACCACATACACTATACCCTATACCCTAATCCATAAACCTTAAGACATAGATATCCCAAACCATAAATCATAAACTCTTAAGACCCTAAAATAATCATTTGTATACTAATTACCATCATTTATACTAAGAATTAGGTTCACAAGGGTCGATCTATTCTAAATCACATCACTAACTACCCTAATTGACTAATTATCTTAATTTGTCATTATATAGGGGATACTCAAATCTAAAAACACATTCTATGGTCAAAAATAGGTTTAAGAACCTCAAATTATCCTCAATTTATTTCAAGATTGGACCTTAAACCCCATACCTTAAGCTAATTGATTTAGCCTTAATTAATATCCTTTAGATTAAGAATTAGTTACACAAGGCTTAATTTGGCCCAAATTAAATCACTCGTTACCCCAATTAACTAATTGGATCAATCTATGATGACCTAGTCTAAAATCACATTTTTTAGTCATAAATAGGTTAAAATATTTTAATTTAACTCCAATTACCTTCGCAATTAGACCTTATACCCTGAAACCTAAACCCTATGTACCTTAAGCCATAAACCTTAATTCATAAATCTTAAACCTTAAACCGATTGATTTAACCCCACTTTACAATTTTTAAGTTAGTAATTATGTTTATAGGGCTCAATTTAGTGAAAATAAATTACTTATTGGACCAATTGATTGATTGGCTAAATTTATTAAAATGTTGAGGCTAATTGTGCCCAAAACCATGTTTTGTAGTCACAAATAATTTCAAGTAACTCAAATTATTCTCATTTGCCTTCATGATTGTATACTAAACCCTACACCCTATATAATATACCTTAAAAATTAAACTATAAACCCTAAATTATAAACCCTAAAACCTAAACCAATGGATTTAGCCCCAATTAACTTCTTTTAGAGTAAGAATTAGGTTCACAGGGCTCAATTTAGCCCTAATTACATCACCCATTGGTATAATTGAATAAGTTGCTCAATATATGATGATGTGGGGGTTAAGTGAGCCCAAAATCATATTATGTAGTCACAAGTAGGTTCAAGGATCTCAATTTGGCCCTAATTGCATGCACAATTATACCTTATATAGCCTAAAACATAAACCCTATGCCCTAATCCCTAAAACCTAATCCTTAAACCCTAAACCATAAATTTTAAACTCTTAAAACCTTAATAAAAACATTTTATCCCCAATAAAACAACATTTTTATTAAGAAATTTAGCTTCACATGACCTAATTTATCCCAAATTGCACTATTGATTGCCCCATTTGACTTATGGCTCAATTGGTGATGATATGGGGATATATGAGCCCAAAATCACATTTTATAGTCATTAATAGGATCAAAAAGATTAATTTTTCCTTAATTGAATTTGTGATTGGATATTATACTCTAAAACCTAAACACTATATACCCTAAGCCCTAAGCCCTAAACCCTAAATCATAAACCCTAAACCTTAAACTAATAGATTTAACCCTTTTAACATCTTCTAGAGTAATAATTATGTTCATAGGGATCAATTATGAAAATCACATTACTTCTTTCCCCAATTGATTGATTGGATCAATTTTTTATGATGTTTGGGCTAATTATGCCCAAAATCACATTTTATAGTCACAAATCTATTTATTCAAGCCAATGAAGGGATGATTACAATCTCAATTACCTATTAACATTTTTTGATGTATAAAACATTAATTTTAATAATTATTTAATATACTAAGGTTATTCATGAAGTTTGAGAGTGAAAAAAACTATAAAAAAAATAATAAGATTGTGAAATGCATATGAAATACATGTAAATTATTCCACATCCATGGAAACTCCATGTACATATTTTTTATATATGTGTTTGTAAATACATGCTTAAAGTCTTGGGAATGACCTAGATTCCTAAGCCTAAGACATGGACCTACAAACACACATTCGAATGCATATTTTTGGCTAGAAAATTAAATAATAATTTTGGCCATTCTAAACACTAATAATTTTATTGAACTTTTTCTCAAAAATATTACTAAAACATATAATACATTATCTTATTTCTAAATATATAATTATTTTTTATGTTTTTATTAATTTAAGGATGTTATCTATATTTATTTATAAGTATGTCTTTTTATAGCAATATATGCCTTAACTATACATGTTCATCTTTGTTTATGTATCACTTCATTCACTAATTCAAACCAAAATATATTAATGATTGCAAACAAAACCTAAATCTATACACATTCAAAAAAATATAATTTTTTATAGTTTTTTAGGTAGTTGGAGGGGGCCACATGATCAACTAACATTATTGATCACATTTTAAGGTCTTTTGACTTGTGAAATTATTTAAAAAATAAATATTCATTAATTATTTTTAAAATTTGTGTGTGTGTGTGTGTGTGTGTGTGTGGGTGTGTGTGTGTGTGTGTGTGTGTGTGTGTGTGTGTGTGTGTGTGTGTGTGTATAAAATATATGATATTATCTAACTTTACACCAAAGAATTTTAAAAAAAACTCAACAATGATTAAAAAATGATGGGCTGCATAGAAAGGTATCTACTCTAATTTTTCTAAAAAATAGCACTAACTCTTCAAATTTATGATGTTTGACCTACTTATACTTGACCATTTCAAAGAAAAATAGTAGTTTAGAAACTATATTTAAAATTCTACAATTCATCTTGCTATGGAATCTTAAAATTTTGAGTTTAGGTGTCTTAAATAATCCATATAGCTTGAGGTTTCTTGTTTTTAAGGAAAAAAATTCCACTTAATACCACCTTTTGGCCCCCTAATTCCATGCACTTACCCAATTATGTATTTTACCTTCGCCCATTCACCTAGCTCTAGAATTCTATGACTAGAATGGTTTATCACAATTTTTTCCTCCACCTAAACTAACCAATGCTCAATATTTTCCACCAAGATGTGGTACAACATCCCTCCTCACCATTGCATCAATAAAATTTGACCAGTCTTGGAAAAAAGACCAAAATGTCTACTAATGTTTGGTCATATGCAATAATCCTACATAATATACATGTACCCAACACTTTCTAACTACACTAGCATATCACACAAGTTATCCTTATGCACTCACCTAAGGACTAGCAAGACACATAGATGGATCAGGGTTAGCTAGCAATAGTGAAATAGTGTGTTCACATTACATGTATATGTACATGCATGATAATACTTGGGAATACTTTATACTATTATATCAGTACAAGAGAATAATGAACATACAAGAGCCATGACAAATAATAATTACCCTACCTATGTATTCATCCTGTCAAAAGCAACACATCATCATTTATAATAACAACATTAGTTTTAACATTTTAGTAGTATATCATGATTATAAATAGAGGTAACAAATATAATAATAATAATAATAAGAATAATAATAATAATAATAATAATAATAATAATAATAATAATAATAATATCAATTACTTTAATTCATAGTTACATGGTGTACCATGGTACTAGTATATCAATACTAGATTTAGAATCTCTCTCTCTATCTAGACAACATTTCTCATTTAACCAAGAAATCTGTCAATAACTTAATAGAGTTTTTCCTATGGCCAACCCCTTTTTTTCTTTCTCAAGTGTCTAAATTTTATGGCATTTTAAGGGCTCTATGTGTTATGAGTTATTTCATATGCCATCCCATGGAAATTAATGTGAGGCTATGATCAAGGTTTAATACCTCACATTTTTTTCACATCTCATTTACCTATTAGATACAACCCACAAGTCATAATTTATTGCATTTATCCCTATGAATTCTACAATAGTTCCCATATATGTGCAGTATTCCTTACCTTTTTCTCATTTTTTCATATGCACACATGGACCTAGCTAGTTATTTCATCACCATATTGGACTATCTAGGTTGTCAAACATTGTGAAAATATGGGGTCAACAATTATTTCCTGGTTTTGATCTAAATAATTTTTGTGTTGGGCATGTCATTATGTGAACAACCAAAAAAATCCTTATAAAAGTAGGTGGTAACTATAACGACAATACACATGACTATGTTCTATGTGTTGATAAGGCATAATATAAGATACGAAGATGAATATATGCTTATGGCACAAAAAAATGTCTCTGATGTAAATAATTTTTAATTAAATAATTTTATTTTTATTTTTTGTCTTATTATTATTAAGGAAGTAATTAAAAATGAGAATATTTATTTAAAATATTATATACTAGTTCAAAATATTTGAAGGCCCCTTTTCTTTTAAATTATATAGTATCATACATATATTAGATAAATCCATGTAAAAGATGATAAGAGATATCATATTCTAGGCATCTATATTATATTATATTTATGACATAAGTGTAAAAGGTATATTTTACATAGATTTATCTTAGATATGTATTCTAGCAACATTTGTCACGACATAAGGTAATAGTAAATATTTGTTTTTTGTGAGAATATATTTTATATAACGAATTTTTATACTCATTTTCATTTCATTTAATGTAATTATTAAAATGCAAAATAGAGAATAGCATAATATTAGTAAAAACATGCTTTGCATGTCAAATGGAATAAGATCCTTTAGGGTAGTTCAATACTTTAGTAGTGACATGTTTTTTAGAGAAAACACCAAACATAAGGAAACAAATTTATTTTTCAAAAAGTGTAAAGTCCAATTTTAAATGAAACTCATTAATTGAAGTGTCATACAATTATGAATTATAAGTTTCTATTAGTTGGTGGAAGATGCCATACAACAAAATGGAATATGATGTAACAGTCTTTGAGCCAAAACATAGCCTGAGCCAAATGTGGTCCCTAAGCATAGTTAAATTCTTGATTACATGACTTAACATAATTAACTTCACATGGAATATCCTATCTTATATTAGGTTGATGCATGTATTCGAAAAAAACATTGTAATGATTAACACTATTTTATGCAGACCATACAAATAAAATGGAGGAATGGAGGAGAAGATAAATTTAAAAATAAATAACATGTGCTCTAATACCAATACTATCCTACTAATAATGGAATTATAATAAATAAGATTTTGATGCAAACTAAAATTGTATTCACATTATAATTAATGAAGAAATATTACAAATTTTTATAGTTACAAATATGGTCATTCCTTTCACCTTTTATGAAGATTATTCATATTCTTACGTAGTCAATTCATCTACTACTATGAGATAAAATCTATCTTATATATTACACATGATTAATGATATTATATAAAATAATATTAAAAAATAATCTCAATTGTGCACCAAAAAAGGAAGACTGCCATCCATTAAAAATTATTAATATTATTTAACATTACATCATTCCATATCTATTATCTCATTTATTATGGACATTTGCCAAATGGAAACATCACCGAACTACATTCATCAAAGCATAGCCACCCTCCACACATAATCACCAGTGATAGGCACACAACATAAGCAAGGAGCCTCAATCATGTAACCATTGCCAATAACAAAGAATACAAATCAATAGAGTGCACCTAGTAAAAGCCACTCCCCTTGGAGAATGCCCATCAATATAAATATAAAAAATTTCCATTCAATTAAGTGGTGGGGAAAATTATTAAATTATTTACAATTTCTTTCATGTCAAATAAATAGCATTTAAGAATTGAAATTTTAAAATTTAAATTTAATCTCAAATTTAAATATCCATTTTGTTATATTTCAATATTTAAATTTAAATTTTATTTTTATTTAAAACTAATCAACATATTTATTAATTGAAAAAATATAAAATTTAATAAATAATTTAGAATAAAAATGTGGTGGAGATAAAAATGAATCTAAAAATAACAAAGTAACACAACATATCTTTATTAAAACATAAATTTAATAGCATCAAATATCATTTAAAAGAAATGATACCAAAAAAGAGGTAGTAGAAAATTTAAATAGAATGCTCATCTAATTGTAGAGATTCCTATATAGAAATAGTATGTGAGAACCTGCTCATAGTGCAATGGCATTCCAATTCCATTTTATCTTTTCAAACAATGGAAAATGGGAACACAAACTTTATCGTTAGTGAAAAAGTTGAAATATCTTCATTATTAAAAATCACAGCATTCCTAAACTTTTAAAACTAAAATAAAATAAAATCTTCTTTTTTAAATAAATAAAATAAAAGGCATATATATTGGCCACTAATGTAGTCTCTAAACAATGCCATCCACCACCAATTGTTAATTCATATGAGGATGAGACCAAAGTTGTATTTCTAATTGAATTTTTTTTTTAAATTATTTAATAATAAAACTTTCAAGGAGAGTTATGCATATAATTATAATTTTTATAACTCTTCGTGCTATGGTAGTATACTTGTGCTTTCAAATAATGAATTTACAAGAGGGTTTCTTTAATGGTAGTGGATGGTGTTAGTGCCCAAATTTGCATTGAGAAATTGTGTCCTTGTTGAATATAAGTGCATGAATTGTCTAGCTCACTTCCTATATGCAAGTATTCACCATAGGTCAACATGTTTTGATTTCACCTCAAGTATTAAAAATTCACTCTCGTAGTAAAAAAATACCTTGTTCCCACCCTTGCCTTCTATAAACCCTATGAGATCTCTGTTTAAATAACATTTAATATTTTCATGCTTTAAACATATCTACAAAGGTGTATGGCCCAAAAATAAATAGATGGTCATTTATATCTGAAATGAACACCTCAATGATTCCTTTTGTTGGGGTTATTTATGAAGGTAAATGGTTTCTCAAGGGCCTAGGTTATAATGGGTAGGTTATGTGTGAGATGTATATACCATCAACAAACCAATGGACCTTGGTTGAAGATAACATGGTTGATGGGTGGAAAACTCCAAGTGGCACTTTAAATGGATAGGTTTATGCCCTTGACTATAGATATGGTTTCAGAATATGAGCATATGATAGTATAAGGGATTCACGGAACAAGTTGATAGAAAATAAGCTTCATCTTGGTAATCCTCATGCATTAGAAATAGAAACATTGCTTCTTATTTGGGGGAAGTTTTTATTGTTTGAAATAGGATGATCATATTTATTGTGGATGTTGTAAATCATGATTATAATGGAAAGAAAAAATAGCTATGGGAGATGCTTGCTAGAAAACATTTAGTTCAAAACCTTTGTTATAAACCAATAGTCAAATATTGTAAGCAACATAGAAAATAAACATAATAGGGTTTTAGATATAGCAAGGCATCGACATGGACATACCCACACGGCACCAAAAGGGAGCCAACATAGCATTTCAAAAATTTAAACCTGTCCTCATGGAAAATATAAAGAAATCAAAACTTTATAAAAAAAGACACATGGCCACAAAGATAAATGCATGGTATGTGGTGGAGACTAACATGTTAAATAAAAGTTTGAAAATTATTAAACACACTCCAAATTTCATCAAGGTTTCAAGGGGGAAAAATCAATTTCAAATGATAGTATAGAGTTTTGTCAGAGGTTTGAGGCTTGCAAATCAATTGTAAAAGGGATGTAGAAGGTCTGTGGGCAATTACCACAAGAGAAGCAATTGCAAAAAAAAAATAGTGAAATGATAAATTATATATTAATTTAGAGGTTATGGATCCCATGGAATGAAGGTAAAAGGATCATGGTGTAAAAGGTAAACTAAAATGCAATATACAAATTTGATAAAGTGTAAATTTTTTATTAAGTTTTGGATCCTGTAGCTGGTGATTTTGTACATAGCTAGTGAAGGTGCATGCTTAAAATTCCCACCCATAATAAAAGGCAAAATAAAAACATAGGCCACATATTTTTTTTTAGAGCAATAAGGTAGATGGGATATTTTCATGGGAAGAACACAATCCACTCAAATTTGAAGTGAGAACAATTTGCACACTTGGTTTCCATAAGCGAGGCTAAAAGGCAAGAAGAAATATTGAAGAATTCATTTGACATTAAGAAGTAGTGTGCTTATGATATCATCAGACCATCAATGATTGGCTTTACCTATCACAACTTACATCTCTTCAAAAATCTTCTTATATGAAGGCATTAGAAGAATGTGGTTTTCTAATTCCTAGTGAAATTGATTACAATCGATCTTATGTTTTAATGTCTCTTGTTTTAGGCTTATCCTCTAGTTTAGGTTAAGCACTTGCAAAATCTTGGTGCAATATCAAAAATGTAGGTGGGTTAACTGCAAGGGTTCAGGAAATAAAAGGTAATACACATCTGATAACCCACTTGAAGAAGATGGTTGGCATCTAACAGGATCAAGATGATGATTTCCATTCAAGAAATAACTTTTGAGACCGGTTACAAGGGGTTTTTAATTTGATGGGTTCAAGCTTTGAAAAGTAGTTTTTCTAAATAATGATGATGAGATAAAGACCCATTTGTTTACAATCTATGACTCATGAGGATATCCTAAGAATGTAGATAACTATTGAAATAGAAATATTTGTGAATAATGAGCTTGATGGTGGACCAAAAACTCACACATATTCTCATTTTCAATCCAAGGCATCATTATGCATTGAAAATGTAGAAGAAGATCCAACTACTAGAAACAAATCATCAAATGGTAAGAGCTACAACCATGATTTTGATCTATTTTTTCTTTAAAAAGACATTTAACATGGCCCTCTATTTAATACTCATGCATTGGAAGGCTATATATTATTATGTTCCTAGGTTCTTGATGGAGGGTTATGAGATAAGACTAGAAACTCTCATGGTTATTATCATACTTGATATTTTCTTGGTGGTTTATCCACTAATTAGTATAGTTGGTAACATTGAATTAGGATTCCTCCCTCTCCTGCAACATGTGAGGTCCATTTGCATACTTGTTGGAACCTATGTACCATCTCTTTAATGATGTATTAGATATATGTTATGATGCACAGAGATAATTTTCAAGTTTGTAGAAAGTAATCCTTGTTGATACTCATATCTCGTCATATTGGTTTAAGTCCACAATGACGGTGAAATGAGGATGAAAGAAAACAATGATTTTTTTTTTCTCTCTTTAAGATCAGATTTGAGATCCCAATATGCTATCAAGATACATGATATTACATTACAAATAATGGATGGAAAATCTATGTTTTGGAAAAATATTCTACAGGGTGCTTTGCTGGAGTAGGAATGGAGTTGGGTGAAAATAAAAAAAATTGCAAGTTTTAAAAATTGTAGATGAGGCTCCCAAAATCATTGGGATTTTTGTGCAGGAGAAGAAACTTGAAAAATGACAATTGTGACCAACTCTCCCAAATTTGACAGCCAAATCAAATAGAGAAAAGTCAAATCAAGAGGATTTTTAGGTAGATTTGATGAAGGAATGCAATTTTGTGGTTTTGCACTTGTGCAAATTGTAAATTGCACTTGAATCTCCCATTTCTAGTAGTCAACATTGGTCAACATGAGGTCCATTTACAAATAGGAACTTTTAAGGTCAGTAGCAATTTTTTAAAATTACAAATTATAGGAGTTCACATTGCCTTGAGGGTCCTATTGTAAATGGTAATTTTCAAGGCCATTTGCAATTTTAGAAATTTGCAAATTGTGAATTACAAATTGCAGTTATAGTTCCCATTTCCCTAAGGAAGCTTTTTAGGGAAATGGGAACTCTAACTACAATTTGTAATTTTTTAGTTTTGAAAATTTCAAATTGCAAGTGGAGTTCCCATTTCCCTAAAGAAGATTTTTAGGGAAACGAGAACTCCAACTACAATTTGAAATTTTACAGATTTGCAAATTACAAATTGTAGTTAGAGTTCCCATTTAACTAAGGGAACTTTCTAAGGGAACTACAACTACAAATTACAATTCTACAATTTATAATCTTGTAATTTTTAATTTGTAAAATTGTTGTTGAGTTGTAGATTTCCATAATACAAAGGAATTGCAAAATTAAAAATGGGACCTAGATTTACCTAAAACAAGGAAAATTACAAATTTGCAAATGGGACTAGAATTTCCCTAAAAAGTTAAAAAGCGAAAAGTGATGAATTTATCCATTAAAAATTTGTAGTTAACCCTAAAAATCAAATTTGAAAAAATAAAATGTGAAAAATGAAAAGTGTGAAAAGGCAAGTTGGATCCAAAAAGCAAAAAGGTATAAATGACCTAAGTTTTGCATTTTCCATTGCTTTGTTTATTCAAACACCTCTATGGGATAAATATTGTAGGTTTTCAAGATCAAGGTGGGCCACTCCAAATAATATTTCTTAAGAAACCATGGGTTTATTATGTTCAAATTCCATCATTGCAAGAGCAAGGTTATTCTTTGGCATGCATAAGGGGAAGGGTAGCTATCAAGAAGTTTGTAGCTATGTTAATGAGTGGTCAAAGGCATCTCCAGGTAGTTATACAAGAAGACAAAGGGAATTTTTAGCCTCCAACATGAATATTCTCTTTCAATATAAAATAAAATGCATTTCCATCCATGAAGAGTAAAGCGTTGTTTCAAATATTCATCATTCCTTGTAGAGGTAGGTACAACAATGATTTTCCTTGCAAATAGATAAAGATTCTAGGCATGGCAGGGAGTATTTTATAGCTAGGAGCATCTTGGAAAAAATTTGGGGGGTTATTTGGAATTTTGTAATATTTCACTATAACCCACATTCCTAGATTTGGAAAGTGTTAAAAAATGAATGAATAGTGGGCTTGTCCTCTATTCTAAGGTTTTTTCTATCTGTTCTTCATTCTATTTAAGTCTAGGTTCTTCAAAGTTTTGGGATCAATTGTTATGTGAATGTATTGTCTCCATTGCTATGGTGGTTACATCCATACAACCATTATCAAGCTTTGAGAGCATGTCTATGTATCCCTTGTCAAAGGAGCAAACTCACCATGCTTGTCCCTATGGCAACATTCTAGAAAAATGATGTATGTAAGATTTATTTACAAGGTTAATGAAAATGATTCTGGTTTTTACTATTTCCAATTGATGAAGTGTAATAATATGTTTTACAAATGTAATTAACCAGATATTTGGTTTAATGATTACTACTGGTTATGATTTTGAGCACAGATCTAGATTATAAACCCTTTCTACAGTTTACTTTGAGAATATGTTGTTGAATAACTCTTTAGGGCACATTGGGTTTATGCATTTAAGAGGAAAAGGTATTTGAAATTTTATTTGCAGTGTATGATTTAAGGTTTCAAGAATTATTTGAGTGTTTACATTATATTATCAACAATAAATGAAAATTACTCTTAGTAGTTCCCATTAGCTTGCATTTTAGTTTTTCTACATCTTTACAAAGGAATAATGTAATGAATGTTGAAATAATCCTTGATATTTGAAAATCACCCACACAACACCTTTTTTTTACAAATTATCTAACTATAATGCCATGTCTACCCTACAAATAATACACATTTTGCATATGTTAAGTGTTATTTTCCTTACATATGCATAAAACCTTGCATATACAACATGTGTTTACATTTTGTGCTTTGAAGCCTAGCATTGTAGTCTTCCATTCATCTCTTTGTTGTTGAAAAATTATTTATAATGAAGATTGTAGTCATATACACATGTGTCTTCAGTATCTTTTATATGACCTATTGCATTTATTCATTCCTTCTGACAACCCTTCCCAGGTGGTGTGAATAAGTTCAGTTATGCCTTAGCCATATTTGTGTTTCCTTGTGCCAAAATACCCATGGATATTAAATTATATAATCACTCCATGTGATCAAGCTACCCCTCAATTCTTCTCACCTTGGTTCAGGCAGAGCCAAAAGTAGTAAGGATCTAGCCATACCCTATGTCAATACCTTCCAATCATTATCTACGTCTAGTCCATCTATTTTCTAAGCCCTTCCTTGGCTATAAAACCATATCAATGGGTTTATCATCCACATTTGCCATTTTTTCTCAAGTATGCAAGGCTAAGAAAAATAGGTGTACAATTGGGAACCAACACTCTACTAACATCATCAATGGGGACATTTCTTGTCACTCATGTTGCTAGGGACTCTTGTAGAGAGATAAAATAATTTAGGTTCTATCAGTTCTTTGCATTGGAATATTTGTTACAAAATAATCTCAGCTATATTTTTAGACATGTTTATCCATATAAGCTCATGTGTTTGAAATTTAAGGTTATTTAAATTTGTTGATTTACTACTTTGGGTAATCAATAAGTTCAACACTCCACTGGGAAAGTTGATGGAAATTTGAAAGATTTGATAAATTGACTTTTGCCACATTTTTTGTGAAGAGATGTTAAATTGTATGTTAGAAGGTGATTTTCCCTTTTGAACATAAATCTAAAATTTTAGTGTTTTTTCTTTCTATCTCATCAATAAAATTTAGTAAATTTTAATTTTAACATGTATCACAATCAGTTTGTAAACTCTTATATTCTAGAATTTTGATTCTAGTGGTGAGTCCAACTTTATTATCTAGTTTCAAGGAAGATCAACGTCTATTTTGAATATCTTTGTTAAGTGTCAGCTTTGAATGTTTTCTTACTTGTAAAGCTAGAAGGATTGAGATCATAATTCAAAGGTGACTCATCAAAACAACTTATCTCACCCCTCAGTTTGCATCATAGATGAAGTAGACAAGTTTATAGGCTAATTGAATGGAAAATTTTAGCTGCTAAAGAATGTTTAGATTGCTAATATTATGATAATATTGAACTTTTTGTTAAACTTCCTATTATTGAGGACCATTATATCTCTCCCATTAATTATAAAATTTATTTTCCTATTTACTAGATAGCTCCTTCTCAATCAACTAAATCCCCTCCTAAGTTTGATCTACCAAGCCCACCTCATTCATCCCCTCACATCCCTTTGCCATTTATTCTTTAACCTACCATTAAACCAATCATGAGGCATAGGTACCAAGATGAGAATGATCATCCTACATTTTGCATTCCAAGATTTAGGCTTATCGATTTTGATGACATTGAGGGCTATCCTAATGATGTCCCGAATGAAGTAAGGAACTACCTTCCAAAGATTCAAGGGAATAATGTAGTGAGTGGTGATCAACACTTGAGGGGTTTTCACATTGTCATTAAGGATTATGACATTGAGAATGAGGATGTGTGCATTAAGTTATTTATCCACACATTGGAAGAAGATGAACATGAATAGTTCAATTACCTTCCCCATGGATGCATTGATTTATGGAAAGAAATGAAGAATGTTTTCAAGATTCAACATGGTGATATAATTAATCTAAGGATTCTCTTGGCTACATAAAAATAACATTAAAAATAAAACCAATGAGTTCAAGTAAGACTTCAATACATGGTTCAAAATGATTATGATGCAACTACCTAAAAACATTCATCCTAGTGATACATCATGCTTGATCAAATGTTGTCATGCCTTTGACAAGGAGACTATGTATTACTTGAGGGATAAGGATTCCATGAACCTATGGTTGGCATTAAATATGACCATCTAAATTTAAAATATCATAAAGGCTATGGCTAATCCCTTGAACAAGGAGGCTATTGTAAAATTGGTTAATCTAGAAAAAATGCAATCCACAATGGTAGTGAACCTAGAGGAAATTGTTAAGACTTTTGCCTCAAATGTAAAAGAGATGTCCTACAAGCTAGCAAGGGCTAAGAAGGGACCACCTCATAGGTCTAAAATTTAAGAGAGAGCTCTAAATCTAAATCAAGCACAATGAAGACCTACTTTCCATAATCAATATAATGATATAGTGAAGAGGCCCACACATGATAAAAGAATAGATAAAATTAGAATAGAGGAGTGGGAAAGGAAGTGATTGATCTGTTAAATGATAAGGTGAATGCTATGATTTATGATTTAGACATTAATTGGTGTGACCAGTTCTTCCTCCCACATCCCCCATGTGATAATGTTGAACCAATTGATGAAGATGTAGATGAACTTGAGTCTACATCATCTGATGATGAGATTTTGATGTTCAATTGTCAAGACTCACCAAGAAAATGTCTGCCTCCATATAATTATTAAGTGCTACTACTGTTCATCAATTTTGAAGGGCATTCAAGATGGTATATGTCCCAACTATTGAATTTTCTTATGATGCTAATATGACACAAGCATATGAATTACCCATTCATGATTTCAAGTTTTTAAGATAAATGATGATTAAGAAATATGATGCGGGATTCTATTAGTTGAGGACATGTAGTTATTAATTAATTCAATAGTTTTCCAAGATAAATAATACTACTTGAGAAGTAGGAAACCAGGTGCTACTCCTTAGGACACTGCCCCTACAAATCCAAGGGTAAGGGATTCAAGTACAGAAATAAAGAAAACTACAATAGTTCCAAATGCTTCAAAACCAATACCCTTTTCTTAAGTTATTAAACCAAGAGGTGCTCCTACTAAGGATAGAGTACCCATATTATCTAGTATCCCTAAGTGTATGAATGATGTTAGAAAAAATCCACCCTTGAAGATTGATGTTAAACATGTAAATCCAGCTTAGCCTATTCCACTTCAGACTTTAAGTGATTGTATTCTAGTTGAAAGTGTTGTCACCCTTCCACATCATACTCTTCTTCATTATTATAGTGTGTGTGATATGGCCCAAGTGTTGAACCAACTAAAAATCACCATGCCACTTGAGTTATTATGAATACATGAACATAGGAAAAGGGCATTTGAATATTTGGAATTTGGTGAGAAATCAGATGCAAATGAAATTAATTCACCCCAAATACTCTTGGATGAAGATGAATAATTAGAAGAGGTTATTGAACCTACTCTATAAGTCTATTTGGGAACTACATTAATAAAAATTCAGTTTAATGTGGATCCATTTTACATAACCCTATTACTAAATGGA
This sequence comes from Torreya grandis, assembly GCA_037957365.1. Taxonomy (NCBI): domain Eukaryota; kingdom Viridiplantae; phylum Streptophyta; class Pinopsida; order Cupressales; family Taxaceae; genus Torreya; species Torreya grandis. The sequence continues at coordinate 666,441 of JARHVA010001426.1, read as the reverse complement.
TTGATTGTTCATAATTATATGTTTGATTCTAGAGTTTATTTTAATGTGATTCCTATAGTCATCCTAAATGAGATTGGACTAAAAATTACATCAAATCTTGGTAAGTTTTATGCCATGAACTCACAAAAAGTGCCAGTTGTGGGATAAGTTAAAGGGCTGGTAGTATAGTTGGTAGTGTATCCAAGTAATTCTTTAAATATGGATGTGGTAGTTATGGACTACCCACTTAAGTTGGGGATGTTTTTGTCATGAAAATAAGATGATAACATTGGTGGATGTGTATAAATGGACTTTTCTTATACCACCATTATGTTGGAGGGTAAGATGGTCAAAATTTATAGAGAGCTAAAGATCCTACATCTACTCGAAAATCCGAAACATGCTCTTCATGAAGTGTTGTACATAGATGTTGAATTAGGAAACTTCATTGGGAATATTGATGCTAATGAACATACTATTGTTATTTATTTTGAACCTAACAAAGAAGGTGTTTTTTGGAAGATATGTTTTGATAAGGCTTGATCCAATCTTGGAAATGGAGTTGGGATTGTCTTTTATGCCCCTAATGGTAAATACTTCAAATTTTATTTCATTGTGTCCTTTGACTGCATGAATAATACTTATGAGTATGAGGCACTCTTGTTTGGTTTATGGATTACCCATAAATATGGAATTACAAGATTGGTTTTAAAGGGTGATTCTAAACTAGTGGTAAAGTAGGTCTATAATGCTCATGCCACAAAAAATAAAAGTTTGAAACAATATAAAAATGTTGTTTGGGATTTACTTTAATTATTTGATGCATTCAACATTTGTTATCATGATATAATTTTAAATGAAGAGGTTGATAGACTTTTAATGATGGGTGCTCAGTTTGATATTGTAAATACAAACCCTCATTATTAGTATTAAGTTGAGGTACTTGTTAGGCCTTCAATCCCAGATAATGTTCATCATTAGTAGGTGTTTAATGATGATGATCAGATTAAGAGGTTTCTAAATTATGAAGTATAATTCCATGATTAGCTCATAGACTTGGAATCCATGGTTTAAGTTTGTGATGGAAAGGAAACCTTGTTTGGGAAGGACATAATTCAAATAAAATAAGCATGCTCCCTAGGGGATTAGTAAGTTTGGGAGAAAATTTTGATGAAATAGATAAAATAAAAACTCAAGACTCATTTATTTTAAAAGATGTGACTGAGTGTAATTTAGGTTCTCATGAGAATAAAAGGAAGGTTTGGCTAGGTACTCACCTAAGTACAGTTGAGAAACAAATTTACATACAACTACTAAAGGAGTGCCAAGATTGTTTAGCATGGTCTTATTTTGAATCAAATAATATAATAAAGACTTGTTTCAAGATGTCATCCCATTGCATCCTGATAGCAAGCCTTTCAAGAAAAAACATATACCTATTAACCCCATCTTGTCCACAAAGATGCAGAATGAGTTAAAGAAGCTAAGGGATGGTGGGATCATTCATCCCATTAGGTATTCATCATAGGTAATGAACTTAGTCCCTTTATGGAATAATAATGACTACGTCTACTTGTGTTTGGATTTCCAAAATTTGAACAAAACTTATGTGAAGGATAATTACCCCTTGACCAATATGGTCAACCTCCTAAAAAAATTTATAGGATCAAATTGTTGTCTACATTAGATGGTTTCTTAGGGTATAACCAGGTTGTGTTGAAGGAATATGAGAGACCCAAGACTACATTTATAATGCCTTGGGGCACGTATGTATATATGAGGATGCCTTTTAGGTTAATGAATGTTGATGTAATTTTTTAGTGAGTTATGGACATTGTTTTTGCAGGGCTAATCAATAAGTTCATAGCTATGTATCAGGATTATATTACCATGTACACCAAGAATAGAGAAGAACATTTGGAACATCTAGAGAAAGTGTTTATTAGATGAAGGGATTTCAACATTTATCTTAATCCTAAGAAGTGTCACTTTGATGTACAAAAGGCCAAGTTGTTAAGACATATAGTGTCCAAGGATGGTGTACATGATTGACCCTAAGAGGGTATAATCCATTGACAAAGTGCCTATCCCATAGTCCAAGAAGGGAATTTAGTCATTCTTTAGAAAAATTAATGTCATGAGTAGGTTTGTGTCTAATTTTGCATAGATCACTCTGCCTATTGCTTCTACGTTATAGAAAGACCAAACCATCAAGTTGGAGGAGAAGGCCATGAAAGCATTCAATGACATCAAAGGAGGCTTGATGTTTTCCCCTATTTTGGAAATCCATGATTACATAAAAGCATTTTAAATTTTCTCTTTTGCATCATTTAATACTTTTTTTGTTGTCTTGTTTCAAAAGAATGAAGTTAGTCAGAAGTAGCCTATAGCTTTCTTTACAAAACATATGCAAGGTCCTGAGCTAAATTATACCATCTTGGAAAATCAATCCTTCACTCTTTTAAAGGATATTAATTAATTTAGACCTTACACATTGAGATTAAATATTTTTACTTACATCCCACATACCATGGTGAAGGAAATATTGACTCAGATTAAAGCATCCAGCAAGAGATGCAGGTGGGTCAACAAATTGCAAGAGTATGACATGGATATTTAGACATCCAAGATATTGAGAGGGATGATTCTAGAAAAGCTTATGGTTGTGACCAATATTTAAGTTGTTGAAGTAAACACTATTTTTTTTAATGTTGATGACTCCTTGAGTCAAATTAGTATTTCTCCATGGTATAAAAACACTGGTTATTACATGCAAGATCTAAATTGTCTCTGTAACTTGGACAAGAACCAAAGGAGAAATCTTAAACTTGTTTCCCAAAAATACATGTTGACTAAAAGTGGAATAGCATGGAAGAATCCATATGGGGTTCTCCTAAGATGCTTGGTAGTAAAACAAACTGCTGACTTAATTAAGGACTTTCATAGTGGAGTATGTGGTGGTCATTTTCAACCTAAAGTCACAACTCATAAAATGGTAAGTGCACAAAGTTGGGGGACAAAGAAGGGCATACCTATGGACATGATTTTTATAAAATTTCAAAAATGTGAACTTTTGTAGATAATCTGAGATGGCTACACTCAAAATTTGAAGATGGTATAAAAACATGATTATAGGATTTTGAGTCTAGTTTCCAAAAAATTATGTTTTTTGATTGAAAAGTGAACTTTATTAAATAAAAAGACTTTACAAAATAAAATACAGCTATTCATGCAAAAAAGATGGGTGGGAAAGTTACACCCCAAAAACCACATCAAGTTGAAAATGCCTTGAGAAATTAGTAGAAGCAACTAGAAGGTCATACCAACCAAAAATATAACACATGTGCACTAACAACCAAAAAAAGGATAAATCACAAGCACAAAATAAAAAATAACTCCTTAAGTAGAAACAATAAACATGGTAGCAGGTGGTAAAGGTGGTAGAGGGTCCTAAGGCTTCCCTCCCCACCCCCTATCAATAGGGGGTCCTAATCCAAGGTAAAAGGCTCCCACCCATTATATTGTTGCTCTTAAGTTTGTTGTGGCTTCTCAAAATTCAATTGAGGCAAAGAAATGAAAAGTTTTAGGTGCTAGAACTTGTCCTACTAGGGATTCACCTAGCCTCCTCTACAACCACTATCATGATGAGATGATCCACACCCAGGAGATGGCCAGTAAGAGAGAGGAGAGGAGATCCTTCGACTCTGGGATGTATGCCTTTAAGACTAAGAACATCTGACTCCTTCACCATGCCCTCAAGGAGGAGTGTGATTGGGAGGCTCTTGACTGATAGCATAAGGGGCATTCCCCTAGTGATCTAGTAGCTCCTGTAAATGGTGAAGTTCTAGTTATTATTTCTTCATGTGGCTCTATATTTGAAGGGTAATATTAGACATCACATTAATTTTGTTAAAAATTAAAAACCCAATTTCTATATCTTCATGATTAAAATAATCTTTATTTCTAGACTTCTAGATTTGAAATAAAATATCAATGCAAAAAATCTACCAAAATCTATTGTATCTTGCAAGAAACAAGGCTATGTCCCCTAAGAGAGTCATTTTCTAGGTGAACATTTTGGGTTTGAAGGGTTTAAAAAGAGAATGAATCCATCTTTAGGTAGACTAAGCATGGGGAAAAAACCAAAAAAGGTGCTTAATGGTTTTTTAGCAATGGCAAACATGACATGTGGGATTAGGAATCCCCATATGCTTGAACTGATCTCTAATAGGGAGCCCTTGATATATAATGCACCAAAAAAATGGGATTTTCAAGTTTTAAATATATCTCACCAAATATTATAAAATCTCATTAGCCAAACATGGTGAAGAGAGGTAAGACTCCAATAATTATTCAGTGTTTTAGTATTGATATGCTAGGGAACAAAAAGATTATATCCCAACCTATGGGCATAATGACATAAAAGAGTGGATGTAGGTGAATTCTAATCCTTCCACCATGAGTTGAGAGAGGACACTCTAATTTTGTGTAGATACTCACTAGGTATGACATTTTGAATTTCAAAAATAGAGTCTTTATCTTATTTTTTAAGTTGAAACCTAGCTTTCACAATATTTCAAGGCAGCCAATCTTAAGAGATCTTACAAAAAATATATCCAATGTGTTTAATACCCTTTTAAAGAAGCCTAAGAATTTTTATCCAAGGAACCATGGCAAAGAGAACATTATGTAAATTGATAATAGGGGACCACCAGAGAGATTGAGAATTAATAGAGAGACCATTCCTGAAGCCATCTCCAACCTAGACTAGGTGAGACTTGAGCTTCTCCCAAGCCTTCCATATGCTTTGTATGACAAAAAATATTTTTTTTTGATAGGCATAGGAGTGAGTAGAAGGGTGTGTAATTCAAGACCCCACAATGCCTTCCTACCTAGAGGAGATCCTCAAGATATGTAGTTTCTGATAAGGATCTTCCAGGATTCATCTCCTTCCATACCTCTTATAATCCACTTGACACTAAGATCAATGCCCTAAATTTTAATGTCAATAAAGCCAAGGCCACTTACTTCCTTAGGCCTATAAAAAATAGCTGAAGACACTCTATGAAACTATTGATGGCCTTCAGAATTGGCCTAGAGGAAGTCATGAAGAATATTTTCCAACATGGCATATGGGGCATTAGAAGGGGCCCAGTAGGAAGAGTAATAAACATGAGCAACATCCAAAACCTTAGATTAGATGTAAGACACTTAGCAATCTAACAAGAAATTTCAATTTTAACCCTCCATATGACATAAGTTAAAATACTAGTAGGGCAGGTTCGAAAGGCAAAAGGAATTCCAAGGAATTTAAATTGAATGCCTAGGAGGATCCATTTACATTGGTAACCCTCAAGCCAAGGGGGTTTAGGAGACAAATATTGTCTATATCATTAGGTCTTCTTCCATTGAATGAAAGATCTTAAAGCCAAATAAAAATTATCAAGGCATTGCATGGAATTCTTGACTGACTCCTCATATTCTTGAAGAGTAAGAAAGGAGTCATCCACAAAGTGACCATTAACAAATTGACAATCTGAGGTAGGAAGAGAGATACCTTTAAATATCCCCTTAGAAGTATAGCTAGCTATGTTGGTTGAATATTTTGTCGATCAACATACTGATAAACAAAATAGGTCTGATTAGCCAAAGTAGGAAGATTAATCATCCAAATGTGTAAGTTTATCACATCAGAAGGAGACTGCTCTCTCCTCTCATCAAGGGGAGGTTCCCTGTGGATATGATATATATATGTATAAACAGAAAATAATACTCAAGGGTAGAACAAGCAATCCATCTCTCTTTCTTTAGAGATGATATGTGTAAAACAAAGGAAAAACTCAAGGGAAATGACAGACAACACTCCTCTTCTTTCAGAAGAACTATTCATCCAGCCACAAGAATACTCCTGGAAATAAAAGTAGAATGTAATTGAGGGTGTACTAACCAAAAAATCAAGATATAGCACAAAGTCTCTACCTGAAATGCTCAAGAGAAATATACGAAGGACAATGAGGGCACAAAGTCTTCTTAAAGTCCTTTACATAGCAATGAAATGAAAACACACTAAAGGCAGCTATGGGGGCACAAAGTCTCTCCATAATTGATTCTTCAGGACACCTTCCTGACTAATTTTACTAATCCTACTTATTAAATTAATGGAATAGAAAATATATCAAGAAAAAAGACATAAGAATAGTTTCTTTAATAACAAAGATATCACAACACAAAGTTTGAAAAAGTCCTTTGCTTTCTTATTCCAGTAACAAAATATGATTAACAGACTGAGCACAAAGTTTCAATGATGCCTCTCAATTTGGGTGGAGTTTTGTTCAGATTGTCAAAAAAGAGAACCATTTACAATGAAAGAAAGTCCCTTATATAGCCACTTGAAAAAGGACTCAGGAACAGTAATACATCATGATGCATTGGGAACTGTTAGGAAAACAAGCTAGAACTTTGGGGCATTTTACCCATTTGATCTTCTCAATGTAGATAAACAAGCCACGTAATTGAAAGATTGCAACTTTCAATGTCCATCTGGTGGTCTGATCTTGTCTTCATCATTCTTCCTTTTCTGGTTAATTGAATCAGGTCTTGGATTCATTCATTGTTCTATCTTTCCTCACTTTCTGTTGGTCTTGGTCTTGAATTCTGGGAATGCATTCAGGTCTATAAATTCAAAGGATCAACGGCTATTTCATGGACTTTAAAATTGACGTTCACATCCCTATCGATGTGCTCTCAATGGCTAGTTCACTGTCTTGAATTTGACATCTTCAGGCGCATCACCCCTTCATCCTCTTTCATCTTTTGGCTTTGCCCTTTCATGTCTTAAGAAATGGTCCTTGAATGAGTTAGAAAGAGCCCTTTACTTTGGCTGTCGAGATTCCCACGCAAGGGCACCTGCTCTTCGAGATCCTTCGACAACCCTTTGCCTTGGCAGTTCTCGCGGACAAATCCCTGAGCTTTTTCCCGTGAACATTTCCTCACGTGAAAGTTTCCCACGGACATTTCCCCATGGAAAATTCCCATAGACAAAATTTCAGGGAAAATTCCCATGGATAAAAAGCCTTGGGAATTATTTGTTTCACCAAATCTTTGAACAAGTCTTCGAATTTTTCCCGCATTTGCTTCTTTGATTTATTTTGGAATTTTTGTCTGAAGGAATTCCTTTAGAAAAAAATCTAAAAGAATTATGCCTTAGCCAATGTTAAATGCCTTAAACAAATCTGAAAGAATTACCTTTTGGCTTCCTTGAAAAATGACCCTTCCAAAGGGTGCTTTTATTGATTAAGTGTCCTTCATAAGGGCACTTGTCCTTCAAGAAGTTTCCTTTTGCATTGAACCGCCCCTTTGAACTTTGGTGATGAACCATTCTATTGAACCAAGATGTTGAACCAATCGATTGAACCAAAAATGGTTCAAGCCGATGGTTCAAGCTGATATTTCAATTAGATGAACTGAGTGAATGAACCTGTTGTTGAACCTATTCGTTGAACCAAGATGTTGAACCAAGTTTTGGTTCAACGGTTCAAACAAAGCTTTGAAAAATGTCTTTGAACCTGCTATTGAACCTTGAGACATTGAACCATTGGATGAACTAAATGAATGAACCAACTAAGTGAAATAAAGAGTTGAACCACTTGGTTGAACTGAGCCATTAAATTATTCCTTTGGTTTAACCTGCCATTGAACCTTGAACCCATTGAACCTTTGAACCAAAGTGGTTCAATGGTTCAACGGTTCAATGGTTCAAGCCACCTTGATTTGGCCAAGTGTCTTGAAGTTGATGAACCAATTCAAGTGATTGAACTTTGAACCTTGATGAAGAGCTTAACTCTTGCCAAAAGACATTGAACTTGTTGAACCTTGAACCCATTGAACCTTTGAAACAAAGTGGTTCAATGGTTTAACGATTTAGTGGTTCAAGTCTCTTTTTTCACTCAGATGCTTGCTAATGGAGATTTTTGATTGAACTGAAGCTCTGAACCAATCCCAAAAAATGACCAAGTGTTGAAAACCAATTCTTTTGACTGAAACTGCCTGCAGAAGCCTTTGAACCTATAGAAACAAAGTCTGTAGAAATCAACATGTAAAACCCATTAAACTTGACCTGCAGAGTCCGTAGATTTTTTGAGAAGCTTGGAAAATGAGGAATTTGAATGCCTAGGACAAATTTTGGAAATGGAAGAGATGATTTTGGTCTATAAGACCAAAATAGTTCAAATGTTGTAGCAAAAATGACTGCTACTTTTGGGGGACAACAGCTGGCTCCAATTGGGGAACTTCTGTCAATTGCAAATTGAATTGAAAGGAGTAGAATCCAAAATTTCCAGTGTGTTCATGTGTACCATTGGGCTTTAGAGTCATGCTACCCATAAATGAAAGGCATCAAAAATAAAATAAACAAAACAAAAATAGAATTAAAATTGTACAAATATACATATATACAAAGGCAAAGATCTGATACTTCAAGAGTTGAAGTGTTTTAGATGCTGCCCATTGTGGGGTAGAAAAAAGAGTGTGCCATCTTGGTATTTCAATAGAAATCTATTTTCACCAATGTGTTGATGAATTATAAATGCGCCTCTCCAAAGAGAGGCAAACTTTCCATGCATCCCTTTTGGTTCTCTTCTTTTGTCCCACAGCAGGACTTGATCCCCAATTTGGAAATCATGATTTCTGACCTTCTGATCAAAGAGTTTCTTTACCAAAATTTGATGAGCAGCAATTTTGTCCAACGCCATGGTTTCCTATTCCTCCAGCGGAGTCAGGCACATGATTCTTTTGTCAAGAGAACTCTCATATGTCTGATCTTCAATGGCCTTCACCAATTTCAAGGCTGGTAACTCTAAGGTGATTGGTATTTCAACATTAATAACGTAAAGAAGTTGAAAAGGAGACATACCAATTGCTTTTTTTGGTGTGATCATGTCTGCCCACAGAGCATCAACCAATGCTTTATGCCATGTCCTTTGATTATCATCTGCTAGCCTTTTTATAATAGTTACCAAATTTTTATTGTTGGACTCAGCTTGTCCATTTCCTTGTGAAAAATAATCAAAAGAATGAGAGAGTGTAATTCCATAATGAAAATAGAATTGTGTAATCTCTTGAGAGGTGAAACAAGATACATTATTAGTAACAATTTTGAGTGGAACTCCAAACCTAGAAATGATATTCTCTTTGAGGAAATTGCATACAACTTCTAAAGTAGCATGCTTAGTTAGAATTACTTCTACCCACTTAGTGAAATAATCAATTGTTGTAAGGGCATAATCATGTCCAGCACTTGAAGGTGGGTTTATTATCCCAAAAAAATCAATTCCCTATTGCTGGAAAGGCTCTTCTATGATTACTGGCTTGAGAGGCAAGGCAGCCAAATGGGTCTTCCAACAAATTGCTGGCAAAGTTCACATTTCCTCACCCACTTATGTGCATCTTGGAAAAGAGTTGGCCAGTAATACCTAGCTCACAAAATTTTGTGAGTAGTCACAGGAGCAAAAAAATGTCCTCCACAGGCCAAATTATGGAAAGATTTCAAAAGCTGGGTTTGATGTTCTTTCTCTACATAGCAAAGGAAAACTCCATCTATACTTCTCTTGTATAGGCCGTTATCCCAAAGGACAAAATTGGTAGCTTTCAACTTGATAGTTCTCCTTTATTTATAAGACAAATGAGCAAGACATTCACCATAAGTCAAAAAATAGGCAATACCTGAGTACCATTTATTGGTAGTGGAGACAAAAAGGACTGTTGGCATATCATCCACTTCTGCTTCTTCACATTGTGTATCTTCTAGCTTATTGTCAGCCATTAATTGGCATAGGCCTTTACCCTTGACCGGCTTTGTCGGCTTGATATCCAGATCAAACTCTTGGATCTTTGCAATCCAATTACCTCTTTTTGTGCCAAAATCATGCTGAGTTAATATAGACTTGACTGTAGTGTCAGGAACTAAGGTAGTAGTATGTGAATTTAGAATACAAAAGTAGAAATGTTTGACTACTTTTACCAATGCATAGGCGTGCTTCTCTATATTTGAATACTTTTTTTCATGGGTTTTGAGAGGGAAACTCATGAAAGAGATGGGGGATTCCATACCTTCCTTATCCTATTGAACAAGAATCGCTAAAAGAGTATGCTCAGATGCATAGCTATATATGATGAAATCTTTGTGGTAATCTGGACAAACCAAGGTAGGGGCATGAGCAATGGCAGTCTTGATATCTTGAAAAGCTGATTTTCCTTCTTTAGTCCAACTAAAGGTAATCTTCCCTTTCATCATATTCACAATGTGTCTTGTCTTCTCAGCAAATTCAGGGATGAATCTCCGTAAGAAATTCACTTTTCTGAATAAAGAGTGAACAACATTTTTACTTGTAGGCAAATTCAGCTCTTGAATAGATTTGACTCTGTCTGAGTCAATATTTATGCCTTCTTTGGACACAATGTGTCCAAGGATTTTCCCTTCTGTTACTCCAAAAATAGACTTCTTAGGATTCAAAAAAATACCATTCTAGTGGTAGTGCTCCAGCACTTGTTGTAAGTAGTGTACATGATCAGATCGACGCTTTGAAAAGATAGTTAAGTCATCAAGATATACCACTATGAATTTGCCAATCTCATCTTTGAAAGACATGTCCATTTCTCTCTGAAAGGTAGCACTAGCATTTATTAAGCCAAAAGGCATTCTTTTATATGCAAATGTACCCCAAGGTGTGGTGAATGTAGTCTTGTGTTGGTTAGTTTCACCAACTTCAACTTGATTATAACCTGAGAATCCATCTAGCATTGATAACATCTCTGACCTTGTTACTGTTTGAATCACTTGGTCCATGATTGGCAAAGGGTAATTGTCTTTCAAAGATGACTAATTCAGATTCTTGAAATATACACAAATGCGTATTTTGCCATTTTTCTTCCTTACAAGTACTATGTTTGCAATCCATGTAGAATGATGGATTGGGAAGATAATTCTAGCATTTAACATTTTCTGTATCTTAGACATAATAGTACCTAAAATTTTTGGATTGTATTGTCTAGATTTTTGCTTGTATGGAATTGAGTTAGCCTTGAGAGGAATGTGATGGCAGATTTTATCAGGTCTGAGAGACTTCAGGTCTTCATAAGAATACACTAAGACATCAATGTATTGACAAAGCAAAGAGGTGAACTTGAATCTTTCTTTAGGGGTGCAGCACTTACCAATGTTGACCATCTTGGGATTTTCTTCGTTGGTCAAATTTACTTGGTCAAATCCCTGAGAGAAACTTGAATTTGTTTGTTGTTGTTTGACGAATCTATCATACTTGTCAAACATCTTCTTAAGAGAAACCAAGTCTTTGGAAATTTTATTTCCTTTCAGCTGTAGGAATTCTTCATTTATATCTAAACTAGATTCAGAAACAAATTTAGACTTCTGAGATTCACTACCTTCAAAATATAGTTGTTTAAAATTTGCTTTTCATTCCAAGAAGGAAATGATTTGATGATCATCATTGAATTTTTGCCAATGATCAGCATTGTCAAGAACACTTGGTCTATAGACCAGCTCAATGGTATACTTGTCTTCTTTGAAATTTGAATGAGGAACTAAAAGAGTTCCTGAAATAGCAAGTGCATCAACTCTGTCATTAGACTCTCTGGGTATGGCAAAAATGTTGAAAGCATCAAAGCTTTCAATTTGGTCCCAAACCAGGTTATGGTAGTGGCGTAACCTCTCATTCTTGGTCTAATATAGATTTCTCACTTGACAGACTACTAATTCAGCATCCCCTTTGGCATGAAGAAACTTGATGCCTCTTTCTTGAGTAGCCTTCATGCCTAGCAACAGAGATTCATATTCAGCTATATTTTTAGTGTTGCTGAATTGTAATTAATAGGATGAAAGAAACATATCTCTTTGAGGAGATATCAAGACAATCCCAACTCTCAAACCAATAGAGGAACAACTACCATCAAATTCTAGAGTCTAAATCTCATCAGACACTGACTTTTTTTTTAGATTTTCCCTCATCATATATGGAGGGTCCTTCTTCATCTGTATATAGAAAGTAGTTACCCATACCTACGGATTCAAAAAAGATTTGAGTTTCAGGGGCTGACGTCTGGGTGACTACATACTTTGCTTCCTTTTCAAGGAGTAATCTCTTCATCAAGCCTTGGACAAGGATCCTTGCCTCAGATAGATCTATGTTTAGTTCTCCTCCCACGTCCTTGCAAAAATTTCATCCAAGCAAAATGCCATAAGATTCTAGGACGTCAGCCACCAAGACAGTCATCTTAATCCTCTTGTCTAGAAAGGCTACGAATGCAAATTGGGCATCTTTGATTTGCCCCAGCAATGGTACTTATTTGTTCTCCTTGTAGAAACATCTCCCAAATGTCTTGGTCAGTGTGAGACCAAGAGACTCAATGAATTTAGCAGGCATGACATTGTCAGATGCACCTGAGTCTATAATACAATTACTCAGCTTGTGGCCATTGATTATCAAGGAAACATAGAAGAGTTCTATTTTTTCAAGAGCAGCTGGAGGAGTAATGACTAGATTATTTGGAATAGGTATATTCTTTGGAGAATCAAGAATTACTTTTCAGCTTTTTGTCTTGCAGAGATTATTTGATTTTTAACACATTGAACCAGCTTATTTAGTTGATTTAGATTGGACTGCAAGTATTCAAATTCAGACATCTATATTTTTGTCTTTTTGACATGATCAATTATGTCAAATGGCAGAATTGAACTAGGTATAGAGAAAGGTACTTCAACTTTCTGAGTTTTAAGAGGGATGGGAGGTGGGCTAGTTTGTGAATTGGGAGTAGAAGGTGAAGGTGAAATGGATGTATTTACCTTTTAGGTGATGACCAAATCTTTTGATTGAAAAGGAAGAGCAGTCCCACATTTAGCAATTGTGATTGCTGGTTGAGGTTATTCCTCTGTCTTCTCTTTATCAGCTTGATGGGCTAATTGGTTCTTAGATCTGGTAAACACTACATATGATCCATCTAAAGCTTCTCCTTTGCTTCTGAGTTCATCTTGGTAATTTAGGAAACCAATGTGGGAGTCACCAGCTGATTCTTCTTGATTGTCTTCAATGATATCAGCATCATTTTCTTGATTTAATTTAGGTTGGAAAGAGAATTATGATTCTACTTCAAGGTATCCCATTGTTGAATTGGTTGGAGGAGCTTCTAGGGCAAGTTTCCATTATGGGGGAGGAAGGCGATTTTGTTTCCCTTGGTTCCTGGCAACATTGCCCTAATATGACTAATTTGGGAATGTCCTTCTGTATGTAAGAGCAGAAGACATTCCTTGAGCCATTTTCTTTTTGAGAGCAAGCAACTCATTTGCTAATTTTTGCACCATTGGATCTGTGGTGCTTGAAGATGTAAATTTAGATGATGATGAAGCTTTGTTTTTATTTGGATCTCTTCTTATGTTCCCTGCTAAGATGAGATCATCTTCTACTTCAGTGGCCAAAAGTTGAGCTACAGTGAGATCTATTTGATCAGCACATCTCAAGAGAAAATTAACTTTAGGTAGTTGAGAATTAATGAATAAGCATTTGAGATTCTCAGCTGTAGGTCTAGAAATTATAGGGATTTTGTTTCTCAATTTGTCAAATTTAGCTATGAAGTCTCTCATAGGCTCATGAGGCTCTTTCTTCATCTATGTAAGTTGAGCCAGAAGTGTATGTGCATCTTCTACAGGTTTGAATCTGGATTCAAACTTAGCTTTAAGAGTATTCCAATCAGTCACAGACTGAGCCTGTAGATGGTAAAACCAATCTGCAGCAGCACCTTGTAGTGTTTCAACAAAAAGCCTAATTACTACATCTTCAAATTCTACTCTAATTACTCTACAAGTTATACTAAATGCTATAATGTGTTCATCAGGATGAACTTTCCCATCACCATAGAATTTAGGGAAATTTTTCCTAAAACTGTGTGGAAGCTCATGTAGAGGAGGAGTAAGATTGAGAGAACCAAAAGCATTACCCCAGGGGCCTTAAACTGCCATTATAGGATTTTGAAAAGGAGGAATAACAAATCTCAAAGGGGTAATTATAGGCACAGCTTTATCAATAGTAGAAGTAGATACTTCATCTGGTAATGGAGATTTGGCTTTCGTAGGAGGGAAGCTCTTGGTTCATTGGAGACGAGATGGTGAATGAAATAGATCAAAATCACTTTGTTGTACTAGCTCGAACACAAGGTCAATGATACCTTTAGTCCTTTGGCTTCATGTATACCTTGAATCTACCAAATTGTGAAACAAAAATGGAAAAGATTTGACTTTGCTTCAGTTTGAAGCTTGAGGCTTTAAACTGTGCATTCTTTCCTGGTTAGTGTGGAGGTGAATGAATAGGTTATAAATGAATAATGGGTATTTCCCTAGCGGAGCCACCAAAAACTGTTGGTTGAATATTTTGTCGATCAGCATACTGATAAAAAAAATAGGTCTGATCGGCCAAAATAGGAAGATTAGTCATCCAAATGTGTAAGTTTATCACATCAGAAGGAGACTGCTCTCTCCTCCCATCAAGGGGAGGTTCCCTGTGGATATGCTATATATATATATATATATATATATATATATATATATATATAGAAAATAATACTCAAGGGTAGAACAAGCCATCCATCTCTTTTTCTTCAGAGATGATGTGTGTAAAACAAAGGAAAAACTCAAGGGAAATGACAGGCAGCACTCCTCTTCTTTCAGAAGAACTATTTAGCTAGCCACAAGAATACTCCTAGAAATAAAAGCAGAATGTAACTAAGGGTGTAGTAACTAGCAAATTGAGATACATCACAAAGTCTCTACCTGAAATTCTCAAGAGTAATATACGAAGGACAATGAGGGCACAAAGTCTTCTCAAAGTCCTTTACAGAGCAATGAAAAGAAAACACACTGAAGGCAGCTATGGGGGCACAAAGTCTCTCCATAGTTGATTCTTTAGGACACCTTCCTAACTAATTTTACTAATCCTACTTGTTAAATGAATGGAACAAAAAATATATCAAGGAAAAAGACATAAGAATAGTTTCCTTAATAACAAAGATATCACAGCACAAAGTCTAAAAAAGTCCTTTGCTTTCTTATTCTAGTAACAAAATATGATTAACAGACTGAGCACAAATTCTCAATGATGCCTCTCAATTTGGGCAGAGTTTCATTCAGATTGTCAAAAAAGAGATCCATTTACAATGAAAGAAAGTCCCTCATATAGCCACTTCAAGAAGGACTCGAGAATAGTAATACATCATGATGCGTTGGGAACTGTTAGGAAAATAGGTTAGAACTTTGGGGCATTTTACCCATTTGATCTTCTCAATGTAGATAAACAAGCCACGCAATTGAAATATTGCAACTTTCAATGTCCATCTGGCGGTCTAATCTTGTCTTCATCATTCCTCCTTTTTTGGTTAATTGAATTGGGTCTTGGATTCATTCATTGTTCTATCTTTCCTCACTTTCTGCTGTTCTTGGTCTTGAATTTTGGGAATGCATTTGGGTCTATAAATTCAAAGGATCAACAGCTATTTCATGGACTTTAAAATTGATGTTCACATGCCCGTCAATGTGCTCTCAACAGCTAGTTCACTGTCTTGAATTTAACGTCTTTAGGCGTGTCACCCCTGGGTCCTCTTTCAAATTTTGGATTTGCCCTTTCAGGTCTTAAGAAATGATCCTTAAATGGGTTGGAAAGAGCCCTTTACTTTGGCCACTGAGAGTCCCCTGCAAGGGCACCTGCCCTTCAAGATCCTTCGACAGCCCTTTGCCTTGGCAGTTCTCGTAGACAAATCCCTGGGCTTTCTCCCGTGAACATTTCCTCATGTGAAAGTTTCTCGTAAACATTTCCCTAGGGAAAATTCCCACGAAAAAAAGTCTGGGGAAAATTCTAGTGGATAAAAATCCCGAGGAATTATTTGTTTCACCAAATCTTTGAACAAGTCTTCGGATTTTGACTGCATTTGCTTCTTTGATTTCTTTCAGACTTTTTGTCTAAAGGAATTCCTTCAGACAAAAATTTGAAATAATTATGCCTTAGCCAATTTTAAATTCCTTAAACAAATTTGAAAGAATTACCTTTTAGCTTCCTTGAAAAATGACCCTTTTGAAGGGTGCTTTTATTGATTAAGTATCCTCTGCAAGGGCACTTGTTTTTTGAGAAGTTTCCTTCTGCATTGAACCACCCCTTTGAACTTTGGTGATGAACCATTATGTTGAACCAATCGGTTGAACCAAAAATGGTTCAAGCTGATAGTTCAATTGGATGAACCAAGTGAATGAACCTGTTGTTGAACCTATTCATTGAACCAAGATGTTGAACCAAGTTTTGGCTCAACGGTTCAAAAAAAGCTTTGAAAAATGTCTTTGAACCTGTTGTTAAACCTTGAGATGTTGAACCATTGGATGAACAAAATGAATGAACCAACTGAGTGAAATAAAGAGTTGAACCGCTTGGTTGAACTGAGCCATTGAACTATTCCTTTGGTTGAACCTGCCATTAAACCTTGAACCCATTGAACCTTTGAACCAAAGTGGTTCAATGGTTCAACGGTTCAATGGTTCAAGCCACCTTGATTTGGCCAAGTGTCTTGAAGCTGATGAACCAATTGAAGCGATTGAACTTTGAACCTTGATGAAGCGCTTAACTCTTGCCAAAAGACGTTGAACTTGATGAACATTGAACCCGTTGAACCTTTGAAACAAAGTGGTTCAATGGTTCAATGGTTCAGTGGTTCAAGTCTCTTTTTTGCACTCAAATGCTTGTTGATGGAGATTTTTGATTGAACAAAGGCTCTAAACCAATCCCATAAAATGACCAAGTGTTGAAAACCAATTCTTTTGACTGAAACCGCCTACAGAAGCCTTTGAACCTGTATAAATGAACCTGCCTGTAGAGTCTGTAGAAACAAAGTCCATAGAAATCAACATGTAAAACCCATTGAACTTGACCTGCAGAGTCCGTAGATTTTTTGAGAAGCTTGGAAAATGAGGAATTTGAATGTCTAGGACAAATTTTGGAAATGGAAGAGACAATTTTGGTCTGTAAGGCCAAAATAGTTCAAATGTTGTCCCAAAAATGACTTCTACTTTTGGGGGACAACAAGCTAAAAGGTAATTAAAATCTTCTACAACAAGAACACAGAGGGTAGGGTCAAGTGAGCATCCTTATCTGATCAATTTGTGTTGCTCAAATTTATGAGATTGTGTACCATGTATGGTGATGCAAGCTCCAACATCTTGAAAGAGCATGTTAACTATGTACACAAATTTTGGTCCAAAGATAAGAGCTGGCAAAATGGCCATGATAAAGGGCCATTATATGTGGTCATAAGCTTTCTCAAAATCAATATTGACAAAAAGAGATTTTTAATTGGATGTTCTATCCCACTCCATGCCTTCCCATATAGTTATCACATTCTCTAGGATATAATGATTCTGAATGAAACTCATTTATTCACTCCTCACAACCAGAGGAAGGATATGTTTGATCCTAAGGGATAAAGCTCTGGAAATTATCTTATAAGATACATTCAATAAATTAATAGACCTTTAACTGGTCAACACTTTTGGGTCTATAGCTTTGGGTATGAACTTAATATTACCTTGATTTATGAGAGTCCCCAAAGAATTGGTATGCAAAGCTTCAAGATAAACCTTATGAAGATCAAGGCCCATAATGTCTTATAAATAATGATATAAATCATAAGGGAACCCATCAATTATAGGAGCCTTATCAGTGGCCATCTATGAAACAACTTCCTTAAGATCATTAAGACTAAGAGGTTGATCATAAGTGACTCTCTAGACCTTTGAAAGCTTATAGGGAACAACATCCAAATAATGGGTGAGAGCATCTTGTCTAACAATAGTATCTAGTTGAGAGGTGAACACCTCTTGGTAGTGAGAAATAAATTCCTAAAGCACCTTAGGTAATTTGGTTAGGTGCCTAGTTGCACCTTTAATTGCCTTGATCCTATCGATCACTTGTCTAGACTGAAGCAAGGTAAAAAATTCCTTGTTCACTTTGTCACCCACTTTGAGCCAATGCATTCTAGTGTGTAGCTAAGCTCCTATGGCATTGTAATCTTTAGCAACTTGGATTTTTTGTCTCCAGCTAACAACATGAGCCTGTAATTACACATTGAAAGGTGAGGCTTCAAGTTCTTGGGAGGCTCTGATAAATTCTTGATTGGTGGCATGATGAATACATCATATAAAAGAGGTAGCCTATTTACAATATATTCAAAGGAAAGTGGTAGTGCATTTGATTGCATTAGACCACCATATAATCCATCTAGTGGACTTAGTGGTTCTTAGGCAAGGTTATAGATATATCCAATGTGATTCAAGGTATGCTCATGCTTGAGATGGGTAGTGTTGAGGAAAAATTGGGTGATATGCACCTAAACTTGAGGAGTAATCCTCTCATCATTGAAGAAAATGGGGTGATGGTTAGATAAAAAGGTGTCTATTATAGCCAAGATAGGTTGGCCTTATATAGGTACAAAATAATAAAGACCTTTTTAAACTAATAGAGCCCAATTGATCCTTTTGAGCACCCTATCCTCACCTTGGAAAAAATTAGACCAAGTAAACCAGGGTGAGTGAGAATCTTTCCATTGATAGTGATTGGGGTCAAACACCCTGAGTTTATTTCATAGATAGAACCATGCCTCATGTTCTCCTAAACACCACCTCATAGGAAGCCACCCTTCTTTGTCTTCTAGTGAATCTACCATATTGAAATCACCATAAAGAATCTAATGAGCATCTAGAAGTGATTCAGCTAGGCATCTCCACAATAAGGTACACTCAATAGCATCATTAGAATCATAAATATTCACTAACCCAATTATTTGGTTGTCAAAATCAAAAGGCATCCAAACCACATGATTTGAGGGGTCAAAACCCCATGAAATTATGTGTTGGGATAACTCTAACACAAATAAAGTCATAACTCCTCCTCTACTAGAGTCATGATGAGTGGCCTGATAGATGGCCCCAGGCCAGATAATGTGCACCACAAAATGAAGCATGAAGTTATAAATCTTGAATTCTTGAAGGCATAATATATTAATGTTTAAAAAGTGTTGACAAATGTTCCTGACTATATACTTACACATCAGATCAGTAAGACCTCTAACATTTCATGAATATACTAGCATGGAGAACTATCAAGATTCATATCTCCCTCTTTCATGAGGTCTGAGAGGGATAAAAACCTATTGAAAGAAACATCTAGGATTCTAAAATATCCTAGAGTAAGAGTTGTCATTTATGTGACCCATATTCATCTTCACTAGAAGATGAAGGGATATGAGATCGACATAACACAACTTAACAACTCAAGGTAAAAGGATTCATAGAATCTAAGTCAGTCACCACCAAATGGGGTTGTGAAATAAGGCTAAGGGTAGTAGAGACCTCTGGAGGGGATATATCAGTATCCACCTATGACAAGCATGAAATGGGCTTAGGTGAATAAAGTTATGGAGACTGAAGGGACTTATCTCGACTAGAGGTAGTGATGGAGGTATGCAAAGAGTGTGGAGCATTGTTCCTATTTGGCACTTTATCAAGAGCATTTTTGTGGTTAGTGACCATGGTCCACTCATAAAAGGTGTTAATTGAGGGCTTTGGGTCAGACCTATTACATTCTTGGGGCATGGCAGATGTAGAGACCATGACAGGACATTCCCTAATCATGTGGGAAGATGGCAGGCAATGAAATTAGGTATTTAGCAAATTTATATATAGTATTCACTGTGTGAAATGCTTATCACCAACTTGAATATAAATGGAATATTTGAGATCCTTAGAAAATTCAATCTCAACATAGATCATTCATTGGGGAAAGTAGCATAAAATTTAGACTACTCATGTCAAATGAAGCAGCCTAACGGGTTGATAAGCTGGTCTATAAAATTCCACAAGGGCAAGGGCAACCCAAGAAAATTAATCCAAACTAGGATTTTAAGTTTGGCCTACTTCGAGGCCTAAAAATACCTGGTCCAATGAGAGAAAACAACTAAAGTATTGCATATAAACCAAGGCCCATGGTTAACAATGGCCTTGCAATGATCAAGGTTACTGAAACAGAATAGAAAAAATCCCTTGGTGAGGTTTTGGACACCTTCTAATTTAACCCCATGGTTCTACCAGTGATTATGAACCCATTGTTTAAGGAGGCTCTTTGGGGATATTGGACCCACAAAATATGAAAAAAGAGTAAATTTTTCAAAATATCTGCAAGCTTTATCAAACTTAGGTAATTCTAAAATTACATTAGGCACATGCTTGTCTAGTTCAAGAGAATTACCTTATGATAAACCTTTGAAATAATTTTTTGTGCTTGCTTTGGCACCATTATTTTTATTGCTCCCACCAATAACTCCTACATTAAATGATGAAAAATGATTGGTGATGGTCATTTATAATAAGTAAAGTGAAAAAAATTGCCCAAAGGGTAGAGGGGAGAGCTAACTCAGCATAGTAAATACACGTTTAAACCAAAAATCCTACCTTGATTTAAAAATATTGATAGTGTGATAGATGGAGGAGAGAGATTATGTAGTCATAGTCATTAGATGTATGGTCAAGCATGCATGCTACCAAAACTAAACCCCAGCAAAACCCAAAATCATTTTCAAAAAATGGTTAAGCATAAATATGCCAAACATCTAAAATTTGAAGAGGACCTCTTATTTTTTAATAAAACATAGAAGATAGATGGTAGTTCATCCCATCATTTTTTTTGCATCATTACATATTGTTTGAAACCCTTTGGTGAATATTTAGATAAAATCTTCTAGTGTGTTACGATTTTTTAAAATATTTTTTCAATGAATTTTTTTTAATTAATTTTGTAATTAAGTAGATCCTAAAAACTAAAAAAAATGGATAGATGTTTGTACAGTCCCCCCTAACTACCTTAAAAAATTTGAATTTTCTTTTTTTTAGGTGTTTAGAATTAGGCCTAGTTTGCTACCATATAATTTGTTTTGCATTTGGATCAATGAAAAAAATTACCTAAACATGAATAGGTATGTATATGTGCAACATGTATTGGCTTAAACAAGGTGTAGTTAGAAATAAATATAGTTTGAACCCTTAAAATAGCCTAAAAATTATAAAAATCATATATTTGAAAAGAGGACAACATGCTCATCATGATGGTAATAATTTTTTGAATTTTAATGTTGAAATCCATAGCGTATTTGGTGATTGAAGTTGAAATTTGATGGTTTTTATCAAAACTCTTGCCCTTGGTTGTAGATGCATAGTTACAAGCCTCTATCTCAAAATCCAAGCCATTTTCAAGACTAGAAGCTTGGTTTTTAATTCAAATTCAAATAACATGTACACATTATATAACATGTCCATGTTGTTTTGAAATAACAAAAAAAAAATCATGTTTATTATAGGGAAAATCTCCCATTAGCCATAACAACAAATTAGACTTTGATATTTTTACCTATTTCTAGGTTTTAACTACTTATAACTAAGGTTTCAAGGTCTAATACATTATACATTCTACAATATAACTGATTTTATCATGAAAGGTCATAAAATTCATTTTTTAAACTTATGATAACAATTTATCCTTTAGAGTACCAATCGATGTGCATTAGAGTATCGAACTTGACTCTTATCAAAATGTGATTGGTTGTAACTTTTAATTTTATAGAATAAATATTGAACAAGTATTAGATATAACATGTTCATCCTAAATATTGCCTTACTTGAAAATTGAGGAAACAAAGCCACATTGATTGGGTGGTTGATTGGACCTCAATGAAGTGGAAGAGGTAGATGATAGATAAGCAGGCTATAATGATGGATAATTAAATGGGCAAGGAGATGAGTGGCCAAATGATGATTAGAGGAGGGGATGCTGATAGATTAAGTTGGATTGAGGGTAATTATTTCTTAACACACCTCGTATTTAGTGATTATTGCATGAGATGGAAAACATGGGTTAGTACTGAGGCTGAGTTTTAGTGTGGGAAAGGCTACATAGATCTCCAAAATTAGTTCAATATGATGAGCTCAGAACTATCACAATCCTTGATAGGCTAAAAAAGATGTATTAATCTTGATGGATATATTGTAAGGCATTCCATTTCTCTTTGCCTTAAACAGTCTCATGGGTTTTGTGTCTCTCTAGTTTCAAATATGGGTGGAAACATTGTCAAGATTGAGCCAATTTATTTATAAGAATTTAGATAAGACCCTATGGTCTATCACATTATCTAGGAGGGTGAGGTGGCTTCTTTCATTGATGAGATGATTGGTCATGATGAGAATCTACCTCATCAGTTTGTTGAGCCCTAGGAGGATAATTCCAAACAAGTATATATGGTGGGTTATTTGTTTTGAAGTCTTTGAGGAGGTGACTGGGAAATCCATGGGGATCCCAATTAAAAGGAAAATTTTAGCTAGCAGAGAAGGGTGCTAGACCTAGAAAACATGGGGATTTTCTTTAGGGAAGGTGAAGTTACTACAAAGCTCCATGGGGGATTTGATAGAGATAATTTTTAAGCACCGTGGGGGCAAATTTGTCTCATGATAATGAAGTTATTCACTCATGAAAGTAGATTCAAGATTTTTTACCACTACCACTTTGCTTTACTCAACCATTTTAAGAATAGGATGGAAATTAGCTTCCCCTTTTTCATGTTATCTTCTCTAGAGAATTCCATTAAGTCAGCTAAGGATATTTAGGCCAAACATCTTAACTTCCCCCTCATTCCCATCTACCAAGGTCTCATATTGAGATTATACCACTTTCATTTGGCCTTGTGTCCCCTGAAGCAAATAAAAGTTAGCCTGTTGGAAGGCTCCCCATCACACCCTTCTCCTGATATTAAAGGTAAAGGGAAAAAATCTATTGAGACCCCCAAAAATCTCCCTTAAAGCTTTGTTGGAGGGGCCCAAAATTGAATACTATAACATCCCGATTAGGACCCCCTATTTCCAAGGCTAATTAACCTAGGTTACCCTATGATAAGCTTGAGACACCCAACTAGGGGACTTTGAAAGGGTCTAGTAAAAGGTGTTGGATGGTGGCTGAGGAAGAAGGCAACATTTAGCCTAGAAAGGTTAAGTCTACAAAAGAGGATCCTAGGGGAGCTAAGGATTTAGGGAAAGTTTTGGACCTAGGTCCTAATCTACTTAAGAATGAGGTTGTGAGTATTTTGGGTGTTCAAAGGTCCAACTGTATTACTAGAATTCCATCCTAAAAACCTCAAGGCATTGTCATCTCTGATGACTCTAATTTTTTTGAAGACACTTCTAAGGTTGGTAAAGATGAGTCTCCCTTAGATTCAGAGTAAGAAGCTAAGGGAATGAGTTATTTTCTTGAAATTAATGAGCCCTACTCAGATGAGATGGAGGAGGATGTTGTACAGGCTCGAGGCTGAGAAAAGAAAGGTAGATTTTCACTATGTTTCATGATGATAAAGGAAGTCATGGAAATAAAAGCCAAAATAGACAAAATGCATTAAAAATGGAGAGTAATGGTTGAATATGCCACCAAGTCTCTTCATCATGTAGCTTCTATATTTGTTATGGTTAAGGATTTTGACAAGTTAAGGGATATGGGTGTGAGTAGTCTTGGTGACTATAAGGAAATCATTGAGTTCCTATCCAAATATGGGACTACTGACAGCCCATAGTTGCTTTATTAGTTTTGTTTGTTTGTTTGTGTTTTTTAGTTCTTGTGTTTTATTTTAGTATTATGTATGTGTTATTTCTGCCTCATTGTAGGTTTTTTGAGATCGTGGGGTGTCTTTCTAAAGGGCCTAGGATCCTCTTTTCTTATTTATTTAATCAAAAACATGTTCAGCTTCTGGTGCACTTTAATATTTATATACACCAATATGTTTCATCAATAGAACACATGTTAACAAAAGCCTTGTTCAATAATTGGAACATACAAAATGATTGGGACCTTTCCTATAGTAAGGTAAGGATATACCTTACTACCTTACTTGCCTAAAATCTCACTTGCCTTTATTATTGATATTATCCTGATTGCCTAAAATCCTATCTTAACCTTTTATTGTTTGTTGATATTTTTGACTAGACTCCTTTATTTATAAATTTTGAACTAATTTGTTTAAGTGGCAAACTCATTGAATTGGACTATGTAGTATAGATAATATTATGTAAGTAGAAATAAGAATTGAGGACTTGGTGTAACATTGCATCTCTTGGATATCTATTTAAAGAATTATATTTAATAGAGCCCAATACCTATGCATCATGCCTTGGATTGTCCAAAAAACATTCTTAAAATGTGTTGAATAAAGTCCCTTAAGTTTCCTCAAAGTCACTTAATGCATCTAATTCAATATGTGCACTTTGAGGTCCCAATTAAAAGTCTAACAAGATTATTCTATTATTACAATTATTCAAGATTCCCCTAATGTATTCAAACACATCATTCAAATTTTTCCTAAAATTAAGATCTCTTATGAAAATATGGTTAATCCTCCATTTCATGCACCTCCTTCATCTACCCCTTCATCACACATGGGACAACCATCAACCACTCCATCCATTCCCACCTCACCTCCATAATGTGTCTTTGACATGGGACTAGTCCTAGTTACACCATGGATGCAACACTTACAAGCTAAAAAATAAAATAGACAACACTTGGTGCTTACTAATACTATAGAGTTATATACCTTGCTAAAGGTAATTAGTATGGTAAGATAGGAAAGTAGGATGATTTGTACAAGGTATGTACATGTTTTTTCTTAAATATTTTGGTCAAGTTGGGTATGTGTTTTGTTTATGTGGTTTTGAGCTCAATATTTACTTGAAGTGGTCACATGTATCCATTAGTGATGATGTGGTTTTAAGATGTGATACATGTAGTGATGAATGTATAGCTTATAAAATATCTAAATGCACTAGGGACTTTTTTCAAAACCATTAAGGGATGGCTATGCTTTAGAAATATAGGGTGGTGTTGAATTGGTATTAACCAAGTATGACATATGTATAAGTTACCCTAGATCAAACACTATTGAGCTTATTCAAGATACATTAAAGGTGGTAATGTCCCCTAAATCTGAGACTTGCTTCCCCTCAAGGATTATGCTGAGCAGAGGTACCCAATAATTGTTTATGTGGATGATGAACTACTCATCTCATATAGATAGTTGATCATAATTGAATACCAATGTGGAGCCCCTCACTGAAGGTTTCAATATTATATATTTTGTACATATATCTTCAATCATCTTGTTCATATTTCATTGTAATGATCTTAAACCTTATGATGTGGACTACAAGAAAGTAGTACATCTCAAAATTCTTTCTTTGGCTTGGGATTTGAGGTGAAGGAGTCTACTAATGAATTATGTTCTCTCCTATATGTAGGACTTAAAATATGAATTTACTTTGGGATCTAGAGGTAATTTAAGTTAGAGGGATCTAAATCATTTGAATACATACATAGAAAACTGATAACGTTTGGTGTTTTCTCAATTCAGATGGGACCTTATAGGGCTCTACATGATAATTTTCATATAGTAATGGCAATTTGGAGGCTAACATCATGTAAATTATTTACTAGACATGAGTTTATTGGATCAATGTCAATATTTAAACATTATTGGCTTATATGTATGTATGATAAATTTGTGAATAGACCTTAGTTGGATTGATTGGAGGTGATGGGACATGTCTAGGTATCAAAGATATGTATATCTAACAACCTTAACACTTCTCTGTGTATTAGACCTACACATGTGGAAATATTTGATTGGATTGGGTGTTTTAAGGCTCTAAAAAATATGATGCTTCTCAAACAAGTGATAGTTAGGTCTCTAACTCAAGTATATGTGCATATAATATATGCACATGGTGATGTATCTAATTGGATTAGGCCTCATAGGGATCTGATAGCTCTTTAACACTTCTAGGACCTGAAACCTATAATATTCCTAATAATTTTGAGCATGCACAAGGTATACATGGTGATATGTAATTGGATTTAGCCTCTCAAGGCATTTTCAACTCTGAAACTTCTAGGATTTGATGCATCTCTGACAGTTTAACATTTTTGGGTGTACAAAATACACATGCAACACAACAAGGTTAAATTATAAGGGTAATTTAATTGAGGAGGTATGGGAGGCCAATTTGAACCCCCTCTTGACATAACTATAAGAGCATGATATATGATTTAGGATAAAATTAAGTATGATTCTATCTATCATAAGTTGAACCAATTAGTTGATTGGTTTAGTTAGGGATGTGATTTGGTAAAAATTGAGCCCCAAGACCAAATTTATGTCCCAATCGATTGTATAATATAGATGTAACATGCATGGCTTAATTGACCCTAATTTAATTATAAATGCAAATATGAATTCAAATGTGGCCAATTTCAACCCATTGAACCTAAATTGGAGTCTACGATGTGGTTAAAGGGGCTAAACTAGGTCTCATTTTGTGACATGTTGATCATAAACCCTAATTTTATCACTTGAACATGTAAAGTTCATATAATCCCTAATTTAATGACATATGCACATGAACAAACTCTTTACAATAAACTCCTAACCCTAAATCCTAATTTTATAACAAACACAACCCCTAAGTTCCTTGATTTCATCACAAATGCATAAATTCATGAATGTGATTACTGTCAATTTTTGAACCCATTATTTACCTAGTTTTGTAAAGACCTAGGATGGGATTTTGGGAAAAATTAACTCATTCCATCTTAAATATTGAGCCTTATTGCATCATATGATATTCTTACGCTTCTTAGCCTTATCAAGAGTCTTATTGCATCATATACTAGATATTTATGCATCATATTGGGGATTTATGCATCATATTGAGCCTTATTGCATCATATGATAGATTTATTGTATCATATTAGAGATTTATTACATCATAAAATAGTCTTATTGCATTATATGATAGTCTTATTGCATCATATGATAGTCTTATTACATCATATGATAGCCTTATTTCATCATATTGAGCCTTAATGCATCATATGATAGTCTTATTACAACATTTGATAGTCTTATTACATCATATTATGGATTTATGCATCATATTATAGTCTTATTGAGTCTTATTGCATCATATTATAGTATTATATGGGATTTTATGCATTTAATATGAGTCTTTGTGCATGTTTTTTTTATATTATATGCCTATACTTCAAGAAACATATATGCCTTATAATAATGCATACTCATTATAGGAATGCGTACATGTTATAAAAATACACACGTTTATATAATTCATACATGTTCCTTGAATTAAAAACAAAAACTTAATTTTCAACGCATATTTTTATCTCAAATCAACGTAATTTTCCCCACACATTCCCTTCATACTCTGCATATTCTTTGCATACTTTTTTTGTAGTTTTTTTGGACCCCACATTTTGAAGTATATTATTTGTTGTTTTTTATCAAAATGGGCTCTGATTCGCATTTAGGGTAGAGGAAAAAGTTGAATCATATAACATTAGATCAATTAGAAGAGTTGAGAGAGAGAACAAGGTATGGATACAAGCATTTCATTCCATACAAGGTACAAACACTAACCCTGATGAGACAAATGCATTAGATAATGAGGCAATTGGAAATAATGAATTAAATACTGATGAAATTGAAAATAATGAAATTAATTATGATGAAATTCATAATAATGAATTGAATTATTATGAAATTGATAATAAAAAAATTAGATCAAGTTAGAAATTCACATTCAAAGTTTAAATTTTTTGATTTTGTTGATGAAGAGCATATGCATGATACTTTATCCATTAAAAATGAATAAAATTTAATGGACTCAAATAATTATAAAATTAACAATGAATAAAATTTCATGGAAACATATAATTAATAAATAAACAATGAAAAAAATTCATAGAAACATGTAATGGTTTTAAAACACCCTCTGAACGGATTCCACCATTATTAACACCTCCAAGAATTATGTGTAGAATTAATTACTTAATTGAAGTTGATGAAAATATTTTAAAACTAATGCATAACCAAATGTCTGATCACCATTCAGAAGATTGGCTCAAGAAATTTTGCATAGTTTCTTACATATATTATAGTATGATAGTCAAAGATGTCAATTATTTATTTCATTGATGAAACTGGTTAAGATGAAACCTATAATGTACACATTAGGACTAATAAAATCTAACATGGATGAAGAAAGTGATGAAACTATTAAAAATCTACTTGGTGCATATCATATTGTGGGCCTAAAATCATGTCACAAAGATTGTAATGTTGACCGACCTATAATGACTTGTGTAGTAAGTGCTGATATATGGAAAAATGATTGATTTTAAAAACAAGTCAAACACTTGATATAAATAGAAAAACATTAATGAAATCAATAGGAAGATGTGAAATGCTTAATGAATCCAATACAAATGTTTTTTGGGCATTCTTTTCTAGACTTCCATAAAAGGACAAGGCTATAGTCAAACTTTGAAAGACTTACTTGTACAATTTTGGAAAGATAATACAAGAGTTTCACCCAATGCAAGAGATGTAGTGAAAAGAAGAGTTGGTTCTCATAATTGTGAACCACATCAAAAACTTTTCTTAGATATGACTCAAACATAATTGTACTCAAGTTTTTGGAAAAACATCCATAAATTGTTATTAGTCAAATATTTTTTGAGATGACCAAACATTTTTATGTAAAAATAAATCACACACGCACCACTTATTGTTGTAGGAAACATGTTGAATATTCAATGCACTATAATGTTTTTTGCCATATTTGTTGTAATTTGCATACTACAACATTTTTCAGGAGTGTGACATAAAATTTCCACTAAAATCAGCCAGGGAATTAATTACAAATATTTTTTGTGAAAGACTAGATGGACAGTTATTTTATAAGAAATCATGTTTGGATGGAAATTGTAACATTTATGATGGATTGAAAAAATTAAAAAAATGTATCCATGAGGAGTGTAAAAGTGCAATTAGATAGTAATTAGTTAGTTTGATAAAATATAAATCTGTGAGTTATCAATTAAAATATGGAAAAGAATCTAAAAGGTGTATGTTGGTTATGAAAGAGTAACCTATTTCAGAATGTATGGCCAAATTTATGGAGAAAATTGTTTATGAGTATGCAAGGCACACACATAGGGATAAATGGTTTGATGAACATTTAAATCTAGGCAAGGACACATTCCCACTTTATTGTTTCATTAGTTGACTTTTATGAAAATTACACATTCAAACCCAAAATGAAAGTTCAATCATAGTATTACAACTCAACATAATTTTCCATATTCATGCATATAGCATTCATGCATGCACTTGACAATACAAAGCAAGATCAAAAAATATTAAGGGAGTACCATTTCTATATCAGTGATAACCGATCACATTGTATAGAGTATGTGCAAGGTTGTCTTGAGAAGTTTTATGGACAATTAACTCAGAGAAATATTATTTTCAAATAGAATTACATTTGGTTAGCCAATTGCACATCACAATTCAAGATTACATGGATGTTTTATCGGTTGAGAAGAATGCACATTACCATTGGCGTAGAACATATTTGGAGTTTCACTAAGGCTAGCCATGGAAAAGGGGAGCATGATGGTGATGGAACATGTGTAAAAATATTTGTTGTAAGGGAGGAGTTAAAATTTTAAATTGTTGCTAATTTTATTAATGTGACAATTGTGTTTGAAAGGTGTACTGAGAACATATATCATGGTGCTCAAGCAAATTCTACTATTCATAGACATTTTTGGTTAATGAAGGAAAAATACTTGGAAAACTATGAGGATTGTATGAATCTAATAGGTTAAAGTAAGCTTGACTCATTTCATAGTTCAAATTCAAGTTCTTGGACTATTCATACACGACATTTGGCATGATTTTGTTCAGCATGCATGGAATCTATTTGGAATGAGTGTGAATCACAAGAGTGGGTGGATGACTAGAGTTTTAGACCTCTAATTCTAATCAACACATATGAAGTTCCACCAGTGCTGCAACTTACATACATGACTTTGACCATATATCTGATCTAGTACAACCAAGTAGAAGACTAATCTTTATGTACTATTTATTCTCATAATCTATCTTCATAGTGTCTTTAAAAATTATTTTTATGATGTAGACCATGTTTTTACAGTTATTTCAAATGAGAAAAATGAAGAGGGAATAGATTACTACTTATTTCAGTGTGTAGATGGAAATAAAAAACTAACTTCCCTGATCGTAGATGGAGAAAAAATTGATTATCCCATTGGGTCTGTGGTAATCACTGGAAATTGGCTTCAATGATATCCTATAAAAAATTCAAATGTATGGTTGTTTGAATACTTTTAAATGCATAGGAAGATACTACACTATTCAAATTTGGTTTTTGCAACAAATATTCCATTGGAAAAATATCATGGGAGGCCAAGAAATAAGAATATATAGAAATTTCATGAGTCAGACCACGAAGCTATTCTTGATACTATCAACATTAGAGAATATCCAATTGGTTCATTAGATTGAAATACATAGGTATGTTGACTTTTAAAATGTAGATGTAATCAATTTTACCAAATGTTTTTGATTTTGTAGGTAGTATGTGCATAAATTTCACCTTTTATTATACTACTAATATTTTTTTAGGTTAGTGGTGCCAAATCAACTTCCACCTTCGCATGGTTGGCATCATTAGTAAATAATTTCATATTCATGAATCTAAGAGAATACTAATAAAAGTACTTGGCATTTACATGCTCCTAAACAATTACTCATGAAAATTTTATTTCTCCTTATAGCCTTCTAAACACATTTGTTATCAATGTTTTCATGTTGTAAAACAATACTAATAATGCACTTGTAGGTGGAATTGGATGTCATGATCATTACTAGGAACAAAAATAGTGAGTTTCAAGACTAATGAGATATTTTAATACTAGTCATCTAGTTTTTATGAGTTTAATAAGATGCACTTGAGTTTTGGGCCACTTGGAGCAAACTAGGCATGGGAAATGAAGAGTTTCAAGACACCTATACACATGATGATGGAATGGTAGGTCAGAGGAGTTTCCTAAGACATGTTAGATGTTAAATTAGTGGTGTAATATCAGGTCAAGGTTAATTCAAAATTTTAATGTCCATTTTTCACTCCTTTCATGTAAAGAAGGGTAGTTTTCAAGAAGCTAGTCAAGGTATCTATGTGATTTGCCTATATAGATGTGCTCAAAGTGGTGGATTTGCACCTGCTAGTCCCAAAGGCAAAATTGCTAGATAGAGATCAACAAGTTGTCTCTTCACTACCAAAAAGTTGCATTTAGGACCCATTATTGTAACTTATACCATGAATTGATATTAAAGTTGATTCAAAATAGATTAAGGGTTAAATTCAAATGATTTACCATGTACAATATGGATGTTATGGTTATTTCATATGACTTACATTTTTGGTTTTATACATGCCTAAAGTTAGGCTAAAAATCAACATCTTTCTTGTATGGGGAAGGGCATTCTTGAGCCCAGAATGGGTGGTGGGTTTACAATTGTTCCACATGGGAGGCCAAGAACCTAGTCCATCCAACCCTCCAAATGTGTTTTAATTTCCATTTTTTAATTGATAAGAACCAAAAATTGAGCTCTCAGACTGTAGCTTCAACTTTTATAGCATTTATTGTTAGTGTTTCCATGCTCAGGAACAGTAGTGAAAATGTACTTGCAGGTGGAATTAGATGTCACAATAATTGAATAAAATGTAATTTTCATATATAGACATGATCAAAGTGGTTTATTTACACCTTCTGGTCTCGATGTTAAAAATTCTATTTGGAAGTCAACTAGTTGCATTTTAGGACCCATTTCTCAGACTGTAGCTTCAACTTTTTGCCATTCTTGAAGACAAAATTACTAGTTGGAGGTCAACTAGTTGTCTATTCACTGTTAAAAAGTTACATTTTAGGACTTTTTATTGAAACTTCTACCACAGATTTCTATTATAGGTGATTCAAACTAGATTAAATGTGGAATTAGATGGTTTACCATGCACAAGAGGTATCTTATGCTTCCTAGATATCACTTACAATTTTGGTTTTATGCATGCCTGAAGTTACGCTAAAAATTAACATCTTTTTTGAATTGGGAATTGTGTTCTTTAGCCCAAAATGGGTGGTGGGATTATCAATCAATCCACCTAAGAGGCCAATAAAATATTCCTAGATGTTATCCAACCCTATGGACATGTTGGAAAATCTAGTTTTCAGCCAATAAAAACTTGAAATTAAGTTCTTAGACATAGCTTCAACTTTGAAAACATTCATTGTCAATGTTTTCGTACTTTGGAATAGTAGAGAAAATGCACTTACGAGTTTTTATTGGATGTCATGGTCATTAGAGAACATTTAATTTTCATATATACATGTGATTGTAGTGGTGTATTTACACTTATCAGTCCTAGAGGCAAAATTGTTAGTTGGAGGTTAACTAGTTGTCTCTTCACTACCAAAAAGTTGTATTTTAGGACCTATTATTGCAACTTTTTCTATGGATTTATCTTAGAGTTGATTCAGACTATATTTGAGGTGAAATTATAGGTATTTCATATGGACATTATGGATCTTATGGTTCCTCTATATGACTTATAATTTTGGTTTTATGCATGCCTGATGCTAGACTAAAAGTTAGCATCTTTATTATATTGGGAAGGGCATTCTTGAGCCTAAAATGTGTGGTGGGTTTGTCGATTGAGCCAGATGGGATGCCAAGAACCTAGTTATAGACATTATCCACCCTCTAAACATGTTGGTAGTACCAATTTTCTAGTTAGAGGCTATTTAGAAGCCAATATGAGCCCTGTATGTGAAATGGGATGTTGGAGTGAGTTGGATAACTTGAAATGGGAATGGTGTTTTATTGAGGTTCTATGAGGATTCAAGATCAGTGGGGTCTTTGATAATTTTAGAAACATTCTTAAACACCTATTTATTAAGTCACATTAAAAATCTTTCACCTACAGTCCATCCTTCAGGTTAGTGTCCATAGATAGGACATTTGGGCTTCTACAAAGTCAAGCATGCTAAGAGAAGTTTCCAAAGAACACCATAGTCATACCCTCAAATCATGCACCTATAGCTAGGGAAACACATTTATGATTTAAATATTTTCAATGGTGAATTTTATTGTAAAAATAAATATTTTGAAAACATGTACCTAGAGCCATCATAGGGATTGAACATGAAGATATAGTACATGCCTTTGTAAGGAAGTTGACTATGTGAGGCCCAAATGCCTTGCTAAGTGGTCAAAAAAAATTAGAAGAAGGTTGAATGGTAGTTTTTAGTAAATTATTAGTATTTATGGGGATAAATGGGTGTGAATTAGACCAAATACCCCCTTTTATCATAGTATAAAGATCAAGGTATTATTTACATGCAATCATATGAGGTTTTTTGAGAAGGTACAAGGTGACATGGAAGATTGTGAGATATAAAATGAAGGGTATAATAATGAAAATATGGGTTACATGAGATATTAGAGGAAAAATAATCATGATAAGACACAAACCAAGGAAAAAGAGGATGATGACTCATTTTTGAAATTTGATCGAGTGGACATGTGTCACTAGCTTTTGCCAAAATGGGCCTACAGGCCAAAATATGCTAGATATAATAAAAATAATTTGTGGATTGGCTCATTATGACCTAATATACCCATTAAATATATTTTTGAGTATTTTTTAAAATGGTAAATATTTTCTATTTTACTACAGTCAAACCTATGTCAAATCATGGTCAACATTAGAGCCTACCTTGGACAAATTGGTCAGTTTGGGGCATCTAGAGATTGAGTCAAATATTTTTTTTGGTAAGAGTCTCCATGAACTTCCAAAAAATTCCATTCCATGCTAAAATTTTTATAAATACTTAATTTTCATGCAGTTTTGACATAGTCCTCTTGCAGTCAAGAAGGCAACCATTGGATATTTCCAAAAGTTTTGCCAGTTCTGGATGCCAAGAAGTATTTTAGGCCTTGAAGAGGTATTAAAACAATATAATATGAATTTTTAAACCTATATTTTCCTATATAAGTGATAAAATTTAGGTTTTTCATGTAAAAGTCTAAAGAAAGACAAGATTTGGCATGAAGGAAGCATGCAAGCAACTTGAGGTAAATTATGGTAAAAAAGGTCTACAAGACAAAGTAAATATAAAAATGACTTTAAAATTGGTAATAATGGTATTAATTACCTAACATACCCATAAATAATATTATTAAGTTAATATGACAATTCTAAGTGTTCTCTATTTTGTCACAGTCCCCTCCATGTCACACAATGGTCACTATTCATGCAAACATACTTTTTGGAGTTTTAAGGTGTGTTTGAGGGTTAAGATATTAGGTAAGTATTTGAGAGGTATGGTAATATTTTTTTAAACCTAATAAAAAAATTTAAATGTTTTTCAAACTCCAAACTTCATGCAATTCTCATAGGCAGGCTCAAATCCCCACAGGCAATCTCAAAGGCATAAAGGCAAAGATGGTTTTTTGATCATTGGAAAGGTGTTATGAGATGTTTTATATGTTTTGAGGATGTTTTAAATAAAATAATATTAGTTTTAAGGTCAAATTTGTCCTTTGGAGAGTATGTACAGGGCATGAGAAACCCTATATTAGGGTTTGGGTATTTTTGAGAGATTTAACCATGGGAATTTAATTAAACTTTGTAATATTGCTCCCTTATACATGTACAAGGTGAATAAAAAGTTTTTAACCTGACATTGTATGGATGTGTATGGATTTTAGGATTGAGGTTTTGGAATAGGGATATTTATACCTAAATAAGGGTAGTATAATGAAGGAAGTGATAGTTGAAGGTGGAGTTAGGCTATGAAATTTGATATAGACATGGAAAAGGATATAAAATACCTATATAATGTCTTGAGTGGAAAAATATAGTAAAAAACACTACAAGCATTGAGAGAGAATTGTGTCTATAAGGTGTGGAATGAGAGTCAAAGATTGTTTATACATGAAGGGGGTTATATTAGGTATGACATGATCATCTACGACCATATGTGACAACAATTTCAGATCTTGAAAAATAGACCAAGATTTGGTCCTTGAGACCTAAAGAAGGTTCCTAACAAGAAACTAGAAAGAGATTGAGTAGAATTTTGTGAATGAGATGAATGGAATGAAGTAAAGGATGTTTTTTAAATGTATGGATAGAGGTCAATGACATCAAGGAGGTGTTACTAAGAGTACAAGTAATAAGTACTAGGTGTAATAAGATAAATTAATCCCAAAGAGTCAAAAGAGGAGCTAACTTATGAAATAAGATTCAAATCAAACCATAGCAAGTGAATGTGATCAATTTAGTTTAGAACAAGATAATGATGTTTTTGTATACTTCTCTTCTATACGTATACATCAATATACAAACATAATTCAAATGTAATCATTGATATTATTTATTTATTATAAGGGTCTGATTTACAAAATTATCCTAACAAGTTATTCTCAATATTATAACATTTGTAATCCTTAAGAATACTTCAAAACCAATCATTCATAATACTTTGAAAACAAGTGATTCAAAGAAGATTTACTTAATTTATTTTCTTAAATATTCATGTAAAAAATAAGAATGCCATTTAAAAATGCCATATATAAGCATATAATGTCAATAATACATGCATTGCCATATAGGCATACAAAGAATTACATCATGTCTAACAACATAATATATAATTTTGGGTGAATACATCATATATTCATGTATAATGACAAAAATGCATAAATTTCCATACAATCATACAAAAAAGTACATCATCTACAACATCCTAATCATCAAATAGTCTCCCTCTCTTTGCCTTCTTCAAGGAAGACTCTCCCTGGGATAACTGCTTGTAGATGGAGATATCCTAAATGCCTTGGATTTCTCCAAGGTTTGACTATGGGTACTACACTCATATCTCACTTGAAGCCAAACCTATTTAAATACAAAAATGATTATAAAATTAACAAGTATACATGAAACCAAGTTAAAAAACTCATGTTTTACACTATAATAAAAAAATCATTTAAACATGCACTTACTGTAATCTCATGGTCCTTCTAAATTTTCCATTGATGCTCTATTAGGTTAGTGCAAAGATCAACTACATAAATAGACATGTCAAATGATGATGAAACATGAGGAGCTATCACAGTAGTCATTTGAATCAGACTATCAAATGTCATATGATAGCCCTACATACACAATACATTCATGTATATAAGCTATATTTTCCAAAGCGTATAGTAAAATTAGTAAAATAAAAGTAATAAATTATAATTCAAAATTATAAGTGAATATACATACCTCAATTATTACCTATATAGATGACATCATAGCATCAATGCCTGAGTCTGTCTTGACTTGTAATGATAGAGGAATGTCCACCCTAGTGATTAGCTAAAAAAATAACCTAATAATTAATAACTTGGGCAATTTTTTGATTAAACTAGTTGTTAACAAACTTAGTCTTGCATAAGATATGAAAAAAATATAATGAGGTCATGGAAATCATGAATTTGACAAGTGGATATGTGCAACATGTGACTTGTAACACCACACTGAAGGTAAGAAATGTCAGTTTTATGAGTGAGAATGACAAGACAATGAGGGAGGATTTTTGAGTGAATTTTGTGAAATTGATTCATTAAATGTAATTTAGGTGCTAAAACATCCTTGATACACCTATATAGACTGGTTTAGATGCCTGTATATCTTTTATGGGGTGTATTTCATATTTTGACCTGATTACTTGGTCATTAGACCCAATTATCTTAAGGCAATGAGTTGGTATAGTTAATGATAGTCCCATGAGATATGGTGTTTAAATTGATTTGTTTTGAAATTTTGATCATTTTATCACCTTGAATAATTTACTTAAATACATTCATTGCTTTTTAGTCTAACTAAGTATTGGTGTAATCAAAAATCCCTTACAAACAGTCATTATGATAAGACAAGTAACCTATATAGTTGTTTGTTGAGAAGTTTCTAAAATAATTTTTAATCAAGTTGACACAACTAGAATGATAGTTGTATTTTATGGGGTAAATCTATACTCGAGCCTTTTAAGAGTGTCTAAAACCTTATCACATAGGTCTCATCAAAATATAAAGAAACATATAGAAAATAGAACTGAATATTGTAGAGATAAGAGTGAGTGGATAGTCTTCTTTATAAGTGCATGATTTTGGTTTCCCTATAGGTGACATTAGGTCGAATATCTATCCTTATATTTACCTCAATTTTTGCAAAGGAAGGTCTATATATATAATGCAAATAAGTTGAGATCAACAAAGGGTGTTATAGTCTTGTCAACACTCAATATTCATTTTAGGGTGAGTTTCCTGATGAAAGGTATTATAGTCTTATAGAGTTAGCATGTCACTCGAGTGATGAAAGTGTGTGGATATATATAGGCCCTCTCACATAACTAAATATAGTAGGTCTTTGGTCCTCCTAAGTAGGTGGTGGTAACAAACTACTCAACCCCATATATTTATATGGAGTTGAGATCCCTTATTTATATATGGTCGTAAGGCCTATGACATATATATATATATATATATGTTATATTTTATCGTCAATACTCTCCCAATAAACCAATGGGATCTAATGGCCTACTCTATATAGCTCTACTAATAGAGTCTAGTTGGAAATTGGAATTGACTAGGTACAATAAGATCAAAAAACTATGCCATCTAAATTTATAACTCCATAGATAGAGATATAATTATTGTGCTTGGTTGGAATTGATGGGAATTGAATTGATAGCTATGACTATTTTGGATATCGATCATAGAGATTAAACTGCTATATGTGATTAGGATAACAAGGAATCAAGTGGTTGGTTAGGAGGCAAATATTTAAAATAAAGGAGTGGTGTGAATATTGATGAATACATGTTATGCTTGATTGGGAAATTGATATAAATATATTATACCAAACAACTTTTATCAAATGAATTCTATATACATCCAATCATATTGATTGGGATTGACCCGCTATGGGAACTACATATAATGAGATATCAAGAAAATGTTTGAATTACTATTTTGGTTATTGAAAACATAGTTTAAAAGTCAAAATAAATGCAAAAAATTTGAGATGGAGGATGATTTCTAACATTACGCCAATCCATGTTAATACATCAAACAATAAAAAGTTAAACAAAATTATATTAGGTATTTTATATTTTATTGCACAAAATGTACCAATAATGCAATTAAGGTATATGAATGTACAATTAAAGAATATAAGATTCACTTGAAATTTTACCTCTTTAAATTTATATGGTGTCATACTAAAACAGATAGATTTAGTAGGGGTTGGACCATTACCTAGTTATGATGTCGAAGGCAACGTCTCCTCCTAAAACACAAAAAAATACATATATATTATTCAATTTAAACATGTAAACTAATTTTTACCTTTTCAATTTGTAAATATAACTTAAAAAATTAACATGAAATTTATATAAAAGATACCTACATGTGTGTAGATAATCCCAATGTATCCAAGCAAAATGTATGTGCCAACTAATCAGTCAAGACCATATCTTGTAAGCCCCCTAAATCACTACCATCATCATCTAAAGGTATAGAGCATATAACAGCATAACATCTAAATGGGTGGAGTCAAGTACAACCACTACCTAGAGTATCTCAAGCATCTATCTATGAAATTTTGCTCATAAAATGAATAAGTGTATCAATAAATGCACTAAGTGGATGCAAAGTGTCTATCTTCACAACCTCCTTCACCACAAAGGGAATCTTTGAATGAAGTGTATTTTAGGTAGGGATCCTTGTAATTTGATTAGGTGCATGATGTGCATGTGGTTGATCCTACACAAAGCCTTTCCCTCAGCCTTAAAAATCACCATAGTCAAAGTAGTTTAGAATTTCATTGATGATAAACTCACAATAGAGTTTCTTCAAAAAGTATAAAGGGACCTTATGGTTATTACAAGGTGGATAGTCAAACACCATCCACCATCACTCCTCAAAATTGGCTTTAATAAAATTATGTTAGCACTGGTGGATTGGGAAATGTTTGGTCATTATGGGAAATGAGGCGTTGGTGGATGAGTCGATAAATAAGGCATAAATTTGATCTTTTGTTATTTATTTGTTCTTTACCTCATAGGCTGATTATTTTTTAGCATAATAAACCCTAAAACTATCCCTATATTACCTCCATCTATCAATTTGACTCATTATCAAGTCAACTTGACCTAATACTAACTCTAAGGTATTGGCTAAATAGGTGTGATGGGTGTTCATGGAAATGGGTTCCCTCATTCTCCTAATTATTTACTCAATTTCAATTTTGTTCTCCACTATGTGAGTAGTTATATCCTCTTGACTTCCTAGTGGATCTAGTGGAACTATAAGAGGGTAGTTAGAGGGTTGGGAGGGTTGGGAAAAGGGTTAAGTGAAGGATTAGGTGGAGGATTAGGTGGAGGGTTAGGTGGAGTATTAGGTAGAGCATGTCAACCTGTTAGAGAAAAATTATAAGTAAAAATATGCAAAATTTTCACAAAAATTATTTTAAAAATGATTTAATCTATCAAACTTACCTCTTCTTCATGGAGGCATCATCGATCTTGTGAATACATGAGCAAGGGAAATGATTTCCATGTGAGATAGAGAGAAAAATGTGAGCTGGAGGGAAAAAGGAAGAGCCAAGAAGCAAAACACAAATGCCAAGGAAGATAGCAAATGACAATTCAGTGGGGTTTTTTTATTTTAAAATTTAGGTAATGCATATGCATTACATTTCTTTATAGGAACATACACATGTTCCTATAATGCATACACATTCCTATTAATAACATAATGCATACATGTTATTGTTATAACACATATACATTGTTGGGTATGTCCACAAAATTGTTCCCCAACTCTATGCACATACCAAAAATTATTTGAGATGGTTATTAGTGATTGTCACTATTCAAAGATGTTGCTTAGAAAGTTAGAAAGTGAGAGAAATGTCAGTGCTTTATTATGAGGATAAAATCTTTGGGTTCTCTTTCCTTACAACCTATGACAATTGAAGACCCATTCAAATAATGGGGAATAGATTTCATTGGGGAAATTGTTGATTCATCAAGTGTTAGACATAGATGGATACTAGTTGTAACTGACTAGTTCATGAAATGGGTTGAAGCAGTCCCTACAAAGAAGGATACACACTAGATAGTTATGAATTTTTTTAGAAATTAGATTATTTGTAGATTTGGTGTGCTTGTCAAGGTAATTGTTGATAATTCCATGAGATTCAAAATCAAGCCCTTGGTGGTAATGTGTAAATACGATGGGATCATGTTGACTTATACTTCCAACTAAAACCTTTAAGGGAGTGGGCAAGTAGAATCCAGTAACAAAATTTTACTCAAAATCATTAGATGTACTTTGAAAGCAAACAAGAAGAAGAGGGGTGAACAACTAAAGTTTGCCTTGTGAGATGATAGGATTACACCCAAGAGAGCTATAGGCAAAATCCCTTTTAAGCTTATTTATGGACCTCAAGTATTTTTTCCTATGAATTTATAGTTTCTAATTTATCAATTCATGTTGAAATTATAAGATGATGAGAAAATCAACCACTATGAAAGTAGGATGAACTAGATTGTTGATCGTGATGGAATTCAAAGACAACCTCATGAAAGACAGCTCAAGTTCAAAGAAAGACTAAAGAAAATATTTGATAGGAACATCACTCTGATAATTTTTTAGGTTGATGATCTGGTTCTAGTTTAGGATAACAGGCATGAGGAGAAAGGTAAACATGGAAATTTTGATGCCTTATGAATGGATCCCTATTCCATTGACTATAGGATTGGGGAACACACTTTCTTCCTAAGGGACTTGGATGATGAAATACTAGAGTTACCTATTAATAATAGACATCTAAAACACTTCCTCGACTGAGTCCGTAACTTATGTACAGTGTTATATAGTGTATAGTTTTGTATTTCTATTATTTTTTCCTATCTGCTTTGGGCCTTGTTTATACAGTTTCATTATTGGTTTTTGTCGTGTATTCATTTTCAGATCCTCCTAATCTATTTTTGTCAATCTACCTTGTTTTGTTGAGTTTTTATGAGTGTTTTTTCGAGTTGCTTGAATCTTGACTCTATGGCCCAATGGATTGGTACCTAGTCTTGAGTTTTGGGGTTATTTGAACATCTAAAAGGGGTGTACATCTCAGAGTGAGAGCTAGTGTTACTTCTTAAAATTGCACTGAGCAATTGTGCCTTTGTTGAATATAAGTTACTGATTTGTCTAGCTCACTTCTTGGCTATAAGTGTTCACCCAAGGTCAAGAGGTCCTACTTTTACCTCAAGTTTTAAAAATATACTCTCATTATCAAAGAATCCCTTGTTCCCACCATTGCCTTATGTAAACCCTATGAGGTTTTTATTTAAATAACATTTAATATTTTCATGATTTAAACAAATATGTAGAGGTGTATGGTCCAAAAAGAAATAAATTGTCTTTTATATTTGAAATGAACACATCAATGGTTCCTTTTATTGGGGTTGTTTATGAAGGTAAGTGGTTTCTCAAAGGCCTAGGTTTTGATGGGTAGCTTATGTGTGAATTGTATACACCATCAACAAACCAATAAACCTTAGTTGAAGATGGCATGGTCATTGGGTGGAAAACTCCAAGTGGCAATTTAAATGGACAACTTTATGCCCTTGATTTTAGAGATGGTTGTAGAATGCAAGTATATGATAGTATGGGGATTCATCAAATAGGTTGATATAAAGTAAGCTTCATCTTGGTAATCTTCATACTTTAGAAGTGTCGGCATTGCTTCTTCTTAGGGGGAAATTTTGTATTATTCAAAATAACATGAGCATATCTATTGTGGATGTTTAAAATCATGATTGTAATGGTAAGAAGATAAGGTATAGGAGACACTTACTAGAAAGGGTTAGTTCAAAACCTTTGTTACAAACTAGTAGTCAAATATTATAGCTAATGCAGAAAAAAATGCAGCAAGGTTTTAGATATAGCTAGGTGTTGATGTGGACATGCCCACATGGAATTAAAAGGGAACCAAAATATCATTTTATAAAGCTAAACTTGTCCCCATAGAAAATATA
Source organism: Torreya grandis (assembly GCA_037957365.1). NCBI lineage: Eukaryota > Viridiplantae > Streptophyta > Pinopsida > Cupressales > Taxaceae > Torreya > Torreya grandis. Next base: position 624,253 of record JARHVA010001426.1, on the reverse strand, counting down.
AACAAAGTAAAACATTATTAAAAATGACACGTGGCTACAAAGAGAAATGCATGGTATGTGTTGGAGACTAACACATTGAATGTAAGTTTGAAAAGTGTTAAGTGCATTCCAAAGTCGATAAGGGTTTTAAGGGGAAAAATCAATTGGAAATGATAATATAGAGTTTCATCGAAGGTTTGGGGCTTGAAAAATAATTGCAAAAGTGACATAGAAGGTATATGGGAAATTTCCATGGGAGAAGTAATTGCAAAAATAAAATAGTGAAATGATAAAATGTGACTTGCTTGAGAGGTTTCAGATCTTGTGGAATGAAGGCAAAAAGACATGGTGGAAAAGGGAAACTAGAATGCAATATCCAAATTTGGTAAAGTACAAATTGTTTATTAAGTTTCAAATCCCATAGCTAGTGATTTCATGCATGTTTGATGAAGGTACATACTTGAAATTACCACCCACAATAAAAGACAAAAGGAAAATGTAGGCTAGGTATTATTTTCTATACAATAATAAGGTAGATGGGATATTTGTGTGGAAATAGCATAGTCCACTTAAATCTTAAGATAGAATAATATGCACACTTGGTTGTCATAAGTGGGGCTAATAGGTAAGAAGAAAGCTTGAAGAAGTCATTCGACATTGATAAGTATTGTGCTTATGATATCATCAGACTAGCTATGATTGGCTTTACCTATCATGACTTGTAGCTCTTCAATAATATTCCTTTATGAAGGCATTAAAAGAACATGGTTTTCTAGTTCCTAATGAAATTTATTACAATCGACATTATGTTTTAATATCGATTATTCTAGGTTTATCCTCTAGTTCAGGTTAAGCAGTTACAAAATCCTTGTGTAAAATAAAAAATGTAAGTGGTTCAACTGTAAGGCTTCAGGAAATAAAAGGCAATACATGTCTGACAACCCCCTCAAGGAAGATGGGTGGAATCTAAGGGGATCAAGCTAATACTTTCCATTTAAGCAATGACTTTTGAGATTGGTTATGTAGTGACCGATCCTATCCTAAAACACAAATTTTTTATTTTTATTTTATTTTTTTAAATTAATGTTTGTCTATGAATATAAATTGGGTATACTTTATCCAATCAGATATCCTTTTCCAACCAGGTAAGCATCTATCCATATAGGTTAGGCAACTATTATCCCTTTCCAAATGGGAATTCATTTAACCATATAAGTTCAACATCTATTATCCTATGCCAAATAGGAAAGCATCTAACCATATGAGTTAGGCATCTTACACATGAGTAGGTTATGCTCTGGATAGAAACTTGACTCATCAAGATCAACCAGATCCTGAGTCATTCACTATTCACCACTCATCTCTATTCGATAAGCATTGAGGTCATCATGATAGGTGTATAAAACATATAATAAATAGTCGCATTCCACCTCAGAATTTGGCCTAAAGCCTCAAAAATTGTGATGATCCAATCGGGATCCTGTTGAGTATATCACAGAGTTCTTATCTTTGCTTTGTTTATCTAAACTAGGGTCTTATTATAATGGTCTTCCTTTCTTAGTTAGCTTTAATATTGTTTATTACACAACCCCAACCCCATCCTATTCACTTATGTACTGGAAGCATCCTTCGCTTCCTAGACTACCTACATACCTCCTTCTGAACAAGATCAAGGTGTAGTATGCATATAGTTCTATTTTCTATTTTAAGTTTCATGTGAAATGTAGATATGGGTATGTAGCTCTTTCTAGGGCCATGTTCCCCATACAGTTCATTTATGATTGCTACCCAAATGGGAGCATAAAAGTATCAGTTTAAGTGACTCAATACTTGTTTAACTAAACTAGTCCTAAATCTTAATAAGAGATATTAATGAACATTTGCAGGCTACATTACCCCCCTTTTACTTTTTGTTTACGTCAACAATGTTTTTTATCCTTACTTTAGTCAACCTAATTAGTACAATTTCTATTACCAAAGTTTCATTATATAAGAGCCATATGGTTGGTGGTTTCTTGATAATAATTGGTTTAACATTCTCAATCTTGGTTTTCATTCTCTATTTCATAAGTTCACAAGTCAGAATCATTTAAGGTAGTTCAAATTTTTTTATTATTTTGATTAGTGTAGTTGAACAAGAGGGATTATCCCACCTCTTGGTCTTAATGACATGACATGACCCTTATTTCTCCCTGATGGTTTATAGGGATGATGCTTAGATGTTGTTGTTGCAGTTGTGTTAGGATATGGATGTAGTAGTTCAAGCATGATGGCATTACCCATAAACATGAGTCAGAGGCACCGCTTAATACCAAACATTGCATAGTTTTGTTTAACCTTAAATTATTGGTCTAAGTTTGAGATTTAAAAGTGGATAGATACTTTTAAATAAACTAATGCATTATATTTCAAAAGTAAATTATTGAGTAGGAAAGTAGAAAAAAAATTTGTAACATGATCTTCTAGTTTAGTCCTCAATGTCATTTTGGACAATTATATATTTAGTCTACTTTTCTATAAGATAACCTATCCACAAATAATGTTATATTGAACTATAAAATTAACATTAAATAAATATTTTATGAAGAATATATTATTATTTTTCAATATGGTTATAATGTTATATTTGATAAGATATAATTTCCTTAATAAGCCATCTTAGTCATGACAAATAAAATAATTAAATGCAAGGGATTCATAATTGAGGTTAATTTAAAATTCAATCATATATTTATCACAATGAAATCTTCATATTATAGACTAACAGTCAAGGATGTAAAGACTTGAAGAATGAATTAGACCCTTAAATTTAAAATGTCAATAACAACTTAAGCAGTGAATGATAATGTAGCATATAATTCAATGTCATATATCCATGAAATCAAGAGTTTTTAAAGTAATGTATTCATGAATTCCTAATTTCTAAATCAGCCATAAGATTAATTGAAATAAATACATCACAAAAATAAATTATAGGGAAAAGAGACAACATAGAATAATGGTAGGTCAAACTAGCAAGATCTACATAACACCTTCCTAAAATGTTTCAACTTAATACATTAGTGATAAGATATAAAATTTACCTTCCTTCATGATAAATAATGTAGCACATTATAATAAACAACAACTTAGTAAGTTTTATACAACTATCACACAAAGAGATTTTTGAGTAGCCCTGCTTGTACTTAAACTTTTCAACATAATGTTCACATATTATTCAAATGAAGAGTTACAATTATACAAATATCATTACAATGTAAACTAATAACTGTATAAGTATAATTGATTAATATTATAATCACCATAATTTTTCAAAGATAAGCTATAGTCATTTTAATATAATATCATTAATTCAAGAACAAACCTAAAAGGAATGATGTAGCAATCTGTGTAAAAACTATATATCTCTTTCCTTTATATTCTTTTTATTTCCATTCTACAGAGGATAAAAAATATACGAGAAAGTAATAGGCTCATACCATTCTAAGTTACACCCAGATCTTTCTATAGGCAAGTAGAGGAGTTTTCTAAGCCCGTAGATATCCTTGGCTAAAATGGAATGTGGTTCCAATTGAATTGAAATAACTGAGATAAATGTATGGTGGTAGTGTTGATCTTGGGCTGAGTTAAAGAATAAAAAGGAACCAAACTTGATATGGAAACAACATTAATGTTGTTGGGCAAAAAGGTTAGTAAGGGATTGTGTGGAGGCAAAGGAAAAAGGCATAGATCTTCTTTCTACACCAGGCATTGATCCCTTCTCCCCCTTGTCACATCAATCCTTCTATGTTGTTCTTTAACTTCAACGTTGACCTGCCTCCTTCTTTCTATCGATCTTCCCTTATCTAAAGTGTTGATAAATCTACTGCCTCTCCTTTATCTCTCAAATCATCAATCCTTATTAAATATTTCTTCACCAGATTCTCTCCTCACTTCATTGCTTCTCATTGGCTTTTCCCTTCATCGATGGTTTTTAATTGTTCCTTATTTGGTTGATGTGGCAGCGAGTTCATCCCTTCACATGGCTGAAGCATGAGTTAAGTGGGTGATGACTAAGGGAGGTGGAGCATTTTATTTCTAATTGAAAGTCTTATGACTGCACCTTCTTATGTTATGTAGTGGAAGGGTTTTTTAACTTACATGGAGTTTAATTGTCGATGTGTGACATGGTAGATTTGTTATGTAGGCTTAGCTTAGGACGGTCTTATTTTAAATATTTGTTACGAAGGTAATATTTTTTATTAGGTGTAAATTAAATTATAAATAATCTAATAAACTTAAATTATTTATGATAATATAAATAAATTAATAATAATTAAACTCTTAAATCATTTACAATAATTTATTTGAAAGTTCTTAAAATAAAAATAAATAAAGAAAAGTTCATTTTATTAATTTAAAATAACCTTTGACGTATTTATCTGATATTATCATACTGATAAAATTTTCATCTAATATTAATCCATTCATCTCATTAAATTTTCCCTTGTTCATGATAACATTGCATATATACATTTCTATGAAAATAATTAGCTTAAATACTGTAACGATTTGATTTCCTAACTTTAGAAATTTGAAAATGAAATTAAATTCATACACTGGTTTTTGATCGATGATCTTATATACTTTGAAATCAACACAAAATTTAAGTTAACTTGACAATCAACTCATTCTGACATAAAATACTAAATGAGGTCCAAAACAAGTTAAAGTATGAGCACGAGTCCACAGTGTGGGAAGAGAGGTCATGACATCTTCCCCCTATTAAATTATGCTTTGTCCCAATGTACTACAAAAGTTTTATTAAGTTCATTGCTTTAAAATAAAAATGGAAGCATGTTTTTTATTTATTTGGTGTCTTCCCAAGTTGTACTTTTTTCACCATATTGATACCATTGTACCTTGCATTGATCAACCTCTCTATTACATAATTTCTACCAGTGCCTCTCCAACACTCTATATGGCTCTATTGTTATTCTACCAGGTTCTTGTACCTACAAATCATTATAGCTTAAAATGTGTTTATCATCAGGCACATATTTCTTAAGAAGCAACACATGGAAGACATCATGAATGTGACTAAACTATGGGGTTAAGGCCAATCGATAGGCTACTAGGTTGATTCTCTCTAGAACCTCAAAAGGTCTTACAAATCAAGGAGCTAACTTCACCTTGTTCCAAAAGGTTATGGAAATATTGTATGGTCTGACCCTTAAAAACACTTTATCACCAATCAAGAATTCTCTCTGAACTCTCTTCCTATTTGTGTAGCTCTTTTTTCTATCTGATCCTTCCTTCAACCTATGCCTTATAACTTTCACCTATTCTTCCATGTCTTTCAACATTTAAAGACTGATTACTATTCTATCCTCAAGGTTATCCCAACTAAGTGGTGTTTGATAGCTTCTCCCATATAGAGCTTCAAATGGAGCCATACCAAAAGATGTTTGAAGCAAGTTATTATAGGAAAATTCTACCAATAGAAGATAAGTTTCCCATTTTGTTTGTTGATCCATATACTACATCCTTAAGAGGTCTTCTACAACCTGATTTGTCCTTTTTTTTCCATATATTTCAGGATGAAATATGGAGCTAAAGTTCAATTATGTACCTAATGTTGACTGTAGGGTCATCCGAAACCCTGAAGTAAACCTAGAATCTCTATTTGATATGATCTTTTTTGGAACTCTATGAAATCTAACCACTTCCTTTATAAATTGGTTCACTAAGGTTGGTGCATCATCAATCAAGTTCCCAAGTATGAGATGTGTCACCTTAGTAAGCTTGTTGATTACCACCATAATAGCATTATGCATGTAGGTTGTCATAGGTAATCCTTGTATGAAAACTATACTGACAAGTTTCCATTTATATTATAGAATGTCATGTAGATATAAAATTCATATAGGATGATGGTGTTCTTATTTAACCCTCTGACATTCCAAGCATCATGATACATATAATACTATATATCTTTTCATCCCTTGCCAAAAGTATAGTTTCTTAAGATTGACATATAGTTTATTTACCCCAAGATGACCTAAGTAGGGTGCATCATGAACTTCAGTCAAAATTATCTTCCTTAAGTCTTCCACATCTATAAAATAGATCATATTCTTATACCAAAGCAAACCCTTGCCATCCAAGGTATATCCTTTAGTTCTTGGGTCTTCCAAATTTTCTTCTATCATCACTCTAACTTGATTATACAAAGGGTATTTCTTTCATCCTTCAAATATTTTACCTTTTAGATTAAATCTAAGCATTGTTATATTCATTAGGTGTCTTCTCCTACTCAAAGCATCAGCAACCTTGTTCTCTTTTCCCTTGATGTACTCAATTTCAAAATCATACTCACTCAAGAAATCCAACCACCTTCTTTGTCTAAAATTTAGATTGGGTTCAGTGAATATGTACTTTAGCCCTTGATGGTCATTTTTTAGTTCAAAAGGTTTTCTAATAAGGAAATGTCTCCACTTCTATAAAGTTTTAACAATTGATACCAATTCTAAATCATGAGGGGCATAATTTACTTCATGGGTTTTCAATTTCTTAGACTCATATGCTATTATGCTATCATTCTAAATGAGTAGTCCTCCCAATCTTTCAATTGACACATTAGTTACAACCATGAAATGTCCATTCAAATTGGGTACCTTCAAGATGGGTGTCATCATCAACTTTTCCTTTAGAATCTAGAAATATTTATCACACTACTTTGTCCATATAAACTTCTTACCTTTCCTTTGCAATGTCATAATCAGGTTGGCAATCCTAGAGAAACCTTCAACAAATCTCCTATAATATCCTGCTAACCTCATGAAAATCCTTACTTCGGATATGTTCTTGGGGATTGGCCATTCCATTATTACCTTAATCTTGTCTAGATCTACTACAATTTCTTCTTTGGATATAATGTGGCCTAGATAGTGGATTTCCTTCTTAAAGAACACACATTTGGACAACTTACTATATACTAGTTTAAGTTCTCTCAACCTTTAAAGAACCAATTGAATATGTGTTAAGTGATCTTCCTCATTCTTAGAATAAATTAGAGTTTTGTCTATGAACACCAAGATAAACTTATCCATGTAATTATGGAACACACTATTCATTAAATTCATAAATACTGAAGGATCATTTGTCACTCAAAAGGGTACTATAACAAACTCATAGTGTTTATATCTAGTCCTAAAAGTATTTTTTAGAATATCCTCCTCCTTTACTCTTAGTTGATGATATCCTGATTGAAGGTCTATCTTAGAGAAAAATATTGCTTCTTTTATTTGCTCAAAAAGGGCTTCTATTCTAGGTAGGGGATTTCTATTTTTAATTGTGATCTTATTCAACAATCTATAATCAATGTATAATCTTAGAGTTCCATATTTATTTTTAACAAATAAGACTAGAGCTCCACAAGGAGACACACTTGGTCTAATCAATCCTTTACTCAAGAGTTCCTCTAGCTAAATTTTAAGTTCCATCAACTTAGTGGTGTTCATTCTATAGGGTGCTATAGAAACTAGCTCAGCTCTAGGTACAATATCAATTAAGAAATGCAATTCTCTCTTAGGGGGCATTCTAAGTAATTCTCAGGAAACACGTCCTCAAATTATTTTATAAATGGACACCCTTCCAAGGTTGGTTCATCTTTGCTCTCATCCTTAGCATCTATCATCACCATGAAAATTAGAGATCCCTTCCTTGTCTCCTTCTTTAGTTACATATTTGATATGGTTTCTACTTTTATGGGCCTATGACCCCCTTGAATCATGGCCCATCTCCCATCATCATTATAACACCTAACCAACTTGTTATAATAGTCTATTTTAGCTTGGTGCTTGGTGAGCCAATTCATCCCTGTTATTACATCATCATCTCCTAAGGGTGCTACAAACATGTCTAAGCTTGTCTCAAAATTTGGAAATTGTATTATTGCCTTGGGTAGACATTCAGACACTTCCTTAACTACCTTATCCCCATACTGGACCATCCATGATGAATTCATGCAATTCACTAGAAGAGACATTTTTATTACTAATTCCAGAGAAATGAAACATTTTGATGAACTAGTATCTATGAGAATTGAAATGGGTTTACCTAATAATATGCATGTAGCTTCAAATGGCACATTCCGGTATCTATTTTAGCAATTCCTTACTACAACATTGATCCTTTTTTATGGTCCTCTCTGAGGTTTATTATCCCTTATATGTTGTTGCATCTTTGGGCACCCTCACATGAAGTAATTTCTTCCACAAGTAAAACATCCTCCTAGCGGGCCTTTTGGTACTGGGTTCCTCGAGGCATCACCAAAAATCCATGAAGGATACATTGGGAGATTGTAATTCCTTTGATCATTCCTATTATTATCTCCTCCCCTATTGTTTTACCTTCCAAAATTATTTCTCTAATTTTGATTTGGTGGGGGTGCTCTACCTATTGGATTTATTCTTTGGGCTTTATCCACAACTTGCTCTCCCCTTAAATTTGTTTTCCTTTTAAAGGCTCTATTTCGATCATTGTTAAAATTTTGTCTTGCAACATCTAAGGCCTTCAATTTCCATTCCTATTTGAGGTATTTTTATATCACTTCATTCATGTTCTTAGGTCTGTGCATATCTACTTCCACTCCTATGTTTTCATTCAGTCCTAGGATGAGATTTCTCGTCTGACCTCTTTCATCCTTCTAGTATATAGGCACATACATAAGTAATTTGACAAATCTATCCTAGTACTATTATTATGACATGCCTCCCTACCTTAGGTTATGAAATTCTAGTCTTCTCATCAAATAATAACTGGGGTAACAATCTCTTCTTGAAATGGTGATCAAACTGATCCCAAGTCAAATTTTCCTTAGTTATTCCATTTAATTTCATTGTTTTAGTCCACTAGCTAGCTGCCTCTCTTTCCAATTGGTAGGATCCCCACAACACCTTAGTTTCATTATTTTAGTTTCTCAAGTTAAATTATTTTTCCATCTCATTTATCCAATTATCAACTCCTTCACCTAACTATTTCCCATCAAACTTAGGGGGTAAAATCTTTTTCAAATATTTTCTTAGATAAAAAAATGGAGGTTCAATTTTGGGAGCTAAAAACTCTATTTCATTAACTATTTGTGGTTCTTCTTTAGGTAGATTATCAAGGTTAGGTTCCACTATGTTTTCTATATTTTCTTGCCTTGACCTAAGATCGTTAATCACCTACTCAAGTGAGTCTATTTTATCTCTTTTTTCGGTCAACAAATTAAAAATGGCATCTATCCCTAGTTCTCTATTTTATAGAACCTATTGTTCAACATTTTCATTGTTAGATTTTGCATATCTCACATTTTCCCATTGATTCTTAGTTGATCATCTAGGTCTTACCATTTGGTTTCCTAATAGAAATAACACAATCCCTTCAATTTTCATTCAAGATAATTGATAGCATAACTTTGTTTTGGATAACTCTGATTTTCTTATATATTCTATTATTGATCACAGTCACACATAAGATTGACAAAAATTAAGCATTTGATAATCTTATTCATCTTTTTATTGCATAGAGTTCTTAGCTTTATAGAGGATAAGCTTTATGACTATAACATATAGATGTTTGTATAACATTGATTCAAAATTCTTCTAAACATAATCTTCTTCATCCAGTTCCATTTCTTTGAGACCTTCATCTTCTAATGGAACCACATATTAGTGGCATCAGTTATATTCCTTACATACTTCAAGGCTTATGTAAAATGTGTTATAACTCATTCCAAATGGAAAATCTCTTATTGTAGAGGGCCTCTTAAATGGACATTTGACTATAGGTTCAATCATAGCTGGTTTCATTTTAACTAGCTCCACTTTCAAATATTTGAGTTTACTTTGGATTATAGCTATTGTATCCAAGTCAGAAATGTAAATGGGTTATTTTGGAGTGGAGGGAGGTTCTATTTTCCATTTGTTCTTTTTTCTTTTTAATTTTCCTTTCCTTGAAGTTTTTTGATGAACCATGTCTGAACAAACAATTTTAACCAAATTAGTTTCTCATAGTTTTCAGTTTTCTCAACAAGTTATCATTAATGATTAATATTTTACTAAGTGTAAGTCATAGTAGGCTTAAGGCCTAGCTTTTAAACCTAGGCTCTGATACCAAAATGTAGCGATCAATCATATCCTAAAACAGAGAATATCTTTTTGGTTTAATTAATGTTTGTCTATGAATATAACTTGGGTATACTATTTCCTATCATATATCTTTTACCAACCAGGTAAGCATCTAACCATATAGGTTAGGCATCTATTCTCATTTTCCAAATGGGCAAGCATCTAACCATACATGTTAGGCATCTATTATCCTATTCCAAATGGGCAAGCATCTAACCATATGAGTTATGCTCTAACCAGAGACTTGACTCATCAGGATCAACTAAATCTTGAGTCGCTTATTATTCACTGCTCATCTCTATTGGATAAGCACTGAGATCATTATGATAGGATTATAAAAAATATAACAAATGGTCGTATTATGCCTCAAATTTTGACCAAAGCCTTGAGAACTATGATGATCCAATCAAGATCCTTTCAAGTATATCATAGATTTCTTATCTTTGCTTTGTTTATCTAAACTAGGGTCTTATTATAATGGTCTTGATTTCTTAGTTAGATTTAATCTTTTTTGGCGTATAACCCCAACCCCATCCTATTTACTTACGTACTAGAAGCATCCTTTGCTTCCTATACTACCTACATACCTGATTTCAAATAGGATCATGGTGTAGTATGCATGTATTTCTATTTTCTATTATAAGTTTCATGTGAACTGTAGATCTAGGTATGTAGTCCTTTCTAGGGCCCATTTATCTAGATAGTTACTCTATGATTGCTACCCAAATAGGAGTGTAAAATTATTAGTTTAAGTGACTCAATAATTTTTTAACTAAACTCACCCTAAATCTTAATAATAAATATAAATGAACATTTACAAGCTACATCACCCCCTTTTACTTTTGTTTACATCAATAATGTTTTTGATCCTTGCTTTAGTTAACCTAATTCATACAATTTCTATTCCCAAATTTTCATTATCTAAGAGCCATATGGTTGGTTTTTTCTTGATAATAATGGGTTTAACATTCTCAATCCTAGTTTTCATTGCTCATTTTTGGTGGTACCAAGTTTTGCATATGAAATGTACTTTTTCCATCTCTATTTCACAAGTTCACAAGTCAAAATCATTTAAGGTAGTTAAATTTGTTTTCTTATCTTAATTAGTGTAGTTAACTAAGAGGGATTATACCACTTCTTGGTCTTAATGACATGACAGGACCCTTATTTCTCCTCGATGGTTTATAGGGATGATACCCAGATGTCATTGTTGTAGCGATGTTAGGCTATAGATATAGTAGCTCAAGCATGATGGCATTACCTATAAATGTGAGCTGGAAGCATCGATTAATACCAAACATTGTGTAGTTTTGTTTAACCTTAAATTATTTGTCTAAGTCTATGTTGTGTTATGGAGCCTATTTCTAAATTACAATGTATTTTCAAATACTGTACATTTTAAATGTACTATACACTCTATATGTTTTATCGTCAGGGTTCATTTTATTAATTTAAAATAACCTTTGACCTATTTATATGATATTATCAAACTAATAAAATTTTCATCTAATATTAATCCATTCATCTCATTAAATTTTTCCTTGTTCATGACAACATTGCATATATACATTTCTACAAAAAGAATTAGCTTAAATACTTTACCAATTTAATTTCATAACTTTAGAAATTTGAAAATGAAATTAAATTCATACCTTACTTATTGCAAAAATCCTATTGATGATCTAATAAACTTTGAAATCAAGAAAAAAATTTAAGTTAACTTGACAATCAACTCATTCTGACATAAAATACTAAATGAGGTCCAAAACAACTTAAAGTATGAGCACGAGTCCACAGTGCAGGAAGAGAGGTCATGACAGGGTATAAGGGGTTTTTAATTTGATGGGTTTGAGCTTTGGAAAGTAAGTTTTCTAAATATTGTTGATCAGACAAATACCCCTTTGCTTGTTATCTATGACTTGTAAGTATTTCCTAAGAAGGTGGACAACTATTACAATGGAAATATTTATGAATAATGAGCTTGATGGTGGATCAAAAACTCACATAGATTACCATTTTCAAGCCAAGGCATAATTATTTATCACAAATGTAGAGGAAGATCCAACTACTAGTAGCAATTCATCAAATGGTAATGAGATGCAACCATGATTTTGAGCTATCTTTTCTTCAAAAAGACATTTAATGTGGCCCTCTATTTAATACTCATGCATTGCAAGGATATATATTTTTATGCTCCCAGGTTATTGATGGAGGGTTATGAGATAAAATTGGAAAATCTCATGGTTATTATCATACTTTCTATTGTCTTAGTGGTTTATCCACTGATCAGTAAAACTAGTAACACTGAATTGGGAATCTTCCCTCTCCTACAACAGTTCTGGGTCTATTTGCATACTTATTGTAACCTATGCACCCTCTCTTCAATGTTGTATTAGATAGATGTTATGGTGCATATAGATACTTTTCAAGTTTTTAAATCAATCCTTGGTGATCCTCATATCTGGTTAGATCAGTTCATGTCCATAATGAAGGTGAAATGAGGATGAAAGAAAACAATGATGTTTTTCTCTCTTTAAGATTGACTTTGAGATCCTAAGATGCTATAAAGATACAAGATATTGTATTGAAAATAATGGATGGAAAATTTTAGTTTCTTGAAAAATATTCTACAGTGTGCTTCGTTAGAGTAGGAATGGAGTTAGGTGAGAATTAAAAAAAATCAAGTTCTAAAAATTGTAGATGAGGCTCCCAAAGTCCCTGAGATATTTGTGTCGGAGAAGAAATTTGTAAAATCTAAATTGTAAATTATGGTCAAGTCTCCCAAATCTACTAATCAAAGCAAATGGAAAAAATTCAACTCAAGAGGAACTTCAAGGAGATTTGATGGAGGAATGCGATTTTATAATTTTTCACTTGTGCAAATTACAATTGCACTTTGATCTCCCATTTATGTCAATCAACATTAATCAACATGAATTCCATGTATAATGGGAACATTCAAGATCAATTATAATTTTATAATTTTGTAAAATTTTAAATTGTAGTTGGATTTCCCATTTCCCTAAGGGTCCTAGTGCAAATGGGAATTTTTAAGGTCATTTGTAATTTTGAAAATTTACAAATTATAAATTTCATTTGGAGTTACCATATCCCTAAGAAAAATTTTTAGGGAAATGATAACTCCAATTGTAATTTATAATTTTGTAGTTTTTTAAATTATAAATTATAGTTGGAGTTCTCATTTCCCTAAGGAATCTTTTCATGGGCATAGTAATTCTAACTACAATTTATAACTTTACAAATTTTCAAATTATAGCTAGAGTTCCTATTTCCTTATAGGAACTTTTCAGGAGAACTACAACTATGAATTTCAATTCTATAATTTGCAATTATACCATTTGTAAATTTCAAAACTAATATTGAGTTTCATATTTCCCTAATATAAAAGAATTAAAATTTTTCAAATGGGATCCAAATTTCCCCAAAATAAGGAATATTACAAATTTTCAAAAGAGACCAAAATTTCCCCAAAAGGTCAAAAATTTGAAAAATAATGCATTTATGCATTAAAAATATGTAGTTAACCCTAGAAAGCAAGTTTGAAAAAAGCAAATGTGAAAAATGCAAAGTGTGAAAAGGCAATTTGGACACAAAAAACAAAAAGGTGAGAATGACCTAAATTTTACATTTTCCATTACTTTTTTTACTCAAACACCTCCATGGGAGAAATATTTCAAGTTTATAAGATCAAGGTGGGCCAATCCAAAGAAAATTTCTCAAGAAACTATGAGTTTAGTGTGTTCAAATACCATCATTACAAGAGCATGATTATTCTTTGGTATGCATAAGGGGAAGGGAAGCTATCAAGAAGTTTCTAGATGTGCTAATGAGTGGTCAAAGGCATCTCCAAGTAGTTACATAAGAATACAAAGGGTTTGTTTGTCCTCCAAGGTGAATATTCTATTTCAAGCTCAAATAATTACAACAATGATTTTATTTTGAAATGGATGAATATTCTAGACATGGTAAGGAGTATTTTCTAGCTAGGAGCATCTTGGTGGAACTTTGGGGGGTTTTTTGAAATTTTTAAATATTTCAAGTTGTAACCCACACTCCTAGATTTGTAAAGTGGTAAAAAATGTATAAATAGAGGGCTTTTCATCTATTATAAGGGTTTTGTTGTTGGTTATTCTTTCTCTCTAAGTCTAGGTTCTTCAAAGTTTTGAGATCAACTATTATGTGTATGTATTATCTCCCTTGCTAAGGTGGTTATATTTTTAAAACCATTAACAATATTTTAGAACATGTCTATGTCTCCATTGTCAAAAGAGAAAACTCACCAAGCTTGTCCCTATGGTAGCATTTTGGAAAAATGATGTATGTAAGGTTTATTTTCAAGTTTAATGAAAATGTTTGTGGTTCTTACTATTTCCTATTGATAAAGTGCAATAACATGATTTTCAAATGTTGGTGAATGGATATTTGGTTTGAAGCTTACTATTGGTTATCATTTTAAGCATTGATTTGGATTATAAACCCTGTTTGTAGTTTACTTTGACAATATGTTGTTGAATAACTCTTTAGGGTACCCTGGGTTTATTGATTTAAGATAAAAATGTATTTAAAATTTTAGTTTTAGTATATGCTCTAGGGTTTTAGGAATAATTTGGGTGTTTCCATTATATTGGCACCAATAAATGAAAATCACTCTTTATAGTTCCCATTAGCTTACATTTGAGTTTTTCTATGTCTTTGCAAAGGAATAATGGAATTAATGTTGAGAGAATCCCTATTATTTGAAAATCACCACCATGCCACCTTTTTTTTTATAAATTATCCAACTATCCTACCCCATTCTACCCTGTAAATAATACACCCTTTGCATATGTTAAGTGTTATTTTCCTTGCAGATGCATAAAACCTTTCATATACAACATGTGTTTGAATTTTTTCATTTAAAGCCCAACATTTCACTCTTCCATTTCATCTCTTTGTTGTTGAAATTTTTTTTAGAATTAAAGTTGCAGTCATACACCCATATGTCTTTAGTAGCTTGTATGTGACCTAGTGCATTTGTTCATTCCTTTTGACAACCCTTCCCAAGTGGAGTGAACAAGTTTCGTTATTCCCTAGTCATATTTGTATTTCATTATGCCAAATTATTCATGAAGATTGAATTGCATAATCACTCCATGTGAGCAAGCTACCCCTCAAGTCCTATTACCTTGGTTTAGCTAGAGCTAGAAGTAGTAGGGAGCTGACCATACCTTCTGTTGATGTCCCCTAGTCATTGTATGTGTCTGGTTCATCTATGTGCTAAACCTTTCCCTGGTTATAATGACATATTAGTGGGTTTATCATCCATGTTTGTCATTTTTCTCAAGTGTGCAAAGTCAGATAAAAAAAGTGTACAATAAGGAACCAACAAATAGTATAATATTTTCATATTTATAATTTAATCTTTTGATGTATATATTATCGCTTGTTATTCATTTATATTTTAATATATTATTTTTAATTATTGTATTGATAAAATATTAGTCAATTTTTTATTTTTTATTTTATAATAGACATTAGTTTTTGTCTTCATATTTTTAGAATTAAATATTTTATTATTATAATAAATATTTTATATGATTGAACCTAAAAAACATAAGAACAAATTTAAAGAGAGCCTAAAAATTATTTATAACTTAAAATTTTGAATTTTAATAAAATAATAAATTTAAATTTTATTTAAACTTTTTAATTTGTATATTTTATAGTTAATAAACTAACGAATTTAAAATTTTGAATTTTAATAAAATAATTATTTTAAATTTTGTTTAAACCTTTTATCTTATATATTTTATAAATAATAAACTAATAGATTGAATTCTTGTTGTAATCTTTTTATTTTAATTAACTAGACTTAAAATATATTTTCATATAATTTTAAAAATAATTATAATTTTATACAAAATATTATTTAATATAAATTTAAACATACAATAATAAAATACTTACAAATTTAGGAATCATAATTCACTCTTACCATGTAAATCTATAAAGTTGCAATTTTAATTCAATTCTTTAAAACAAAAAAATAATGAATGAATTTACTTTTTCAATTTTTTTTATAAATATTAATCAATTACTTTATTTTAATATAAAATTATCACAAATTTAAAATAATATGGATGGTTAATTTTACACATATTATATTTTTTTAATTTAATTTTTCTTATAAATATTTAATGAATGTTAATGATAAAATTTATTAGATTATATAAAAAAATATTTTAATATGTAATGAGATGTAAATATATTGGTTAAGTAATTTGGTTGTGCTCAACCCTTCCTAAATTCAAATTTCGTTTGATATTAATAACATCTAAAAAATTTATTTATAAAAAATAATAATCCAATAAATATCAAATTTTATTATGGGAATTAAAAATATCTTTTCTCTATATATATGGTATATTTTAACTCTTATAATTAATACACCATTCAAATATTAAATAGACAAGAAAATAAAACACAGAGTTATCATAAAGGTTTTATTTTTTATTTTCAAGTTAATCTTTTAAATTTAATATTAAATTGAATCAATTCGATAATATAGATAGTTATTTTTACTCATAATACACCATTCAAATATTAAATGGACCAAAAAATAGAAGATAGAGTTATCATAAAAGTTTTAATTTTTATTTTCAAGTTAATTTTTTAAATTTAATTTTAAATTGAGTCAATTCGATAATATGAATAGCTGTTTTTACTTACATTAGACTTTTTTAATTCATTATTTTTCATATATATAATATATATATAATTTAAAAGTCATTCTATTATTAAATGGACAATAAAAAAGATAGAAAATAAATTTAATATAATGTTTATCTTTTCCATAAATACATGGTGTTGCTAAAAAAACCATTCCAGCATAAAATGAACAAAAAGAATAATAGAAACAAATTGGATATGAAAGTCTTTTGTTTTTTTCCCGGTAAGTGCATTAGAATTTGACAAGTTCATTTGAGGTATAGGAGGATGGCCCACAAACGGAATTGTTTTCTAACAGGAAAAGAGATGGATATTTCCAATTTTATAATCTGGAAAGGGTCGTTTGAGGTATTCGCTCCTTTAAAGAGAGCATTTGGTTCTGCCACTGATCCTTTCTCAACTTTTTTCCTTGTTGAAATGGGTTCGACCTGAAATTTTATGGAATTAGTTTGTGAAGTATTGGCCTTTGCCTCTTTCAAAGGTCCTTCGTAATCCTTTCATCTACAACAATTTGAGGAATATAATTTGTAGGTTCAATCTTATATGTAAGTGCATTTATGTTCGATATTTAGTCATGGTAAAGTTACAAATAATTTCATATTGTCGTTTTTTCATATTATAATTATTAGAAGCTTTGAAAATAAGGTGTTATTTATTTTTCAATTTTTTTAATTTATTTTAGAAAATAAATGGTATGCCCTTTGTATTTGTGTTTCCCTCAAGTTACATGTGTTACTTGTAAATTTGGATTCACATAGGAGATCAACATCCCTTGCATTAGGATCAAATTTGCTAGTTTGGGTTGTTGAGGTCCAAGATCCATGTTATTATCTTCAAAATCCTAATGGACACTTTTCTCTTGTCCATGTCTACTACAAATAATCCCCTAAAGATCTAAACAAATATTCATTCTAATATAACACTCTAGACAAAAAATAACACATGGAGAATCAAGTTTCTATGACTAAAATCAATTGTATTTTTGAAATTTATCTCAAAATATCTATTGGGATAAGGATTTGTTAATTTTGTGTTTCTTTGAGACCCTTCCATATCACCTCCTCTTCTAATTTTTTATATTGTTTCTTGTGGCATTCCATTATTTTATACATTGTTATATGCTCATAAACCTTCTCATTGATGATAGAAAATTTAAAATTCATTACATATTTTAATGTTTCTTTAAGGTTTTTGACACTCATTCTTTGCTACTTTTATTTTCACTAAGAAATTTGGGAGGGATTTTAGTAATGTCTATTGTATGAACTAATTTTATATCTATTAAATTTTTTGAGATTTTTTTTCTTAAATGATGATGAATTGGATGTCGAATCTAAAATTAAAATTAAAATTGAACACACTCACTACATTATTACACATAACCATCCCATAAATGCTATTGTAGAATACCTCTCACTATAAAAATTATAACAACTTAATTATATTTATTTTGACATTTATAATAACTTTATATTAAATTTATTTATAAAGTCTTTATAAAATATTAAATACTTGTTAAACATATATAAGTAACAAAATTGATAGCTTCACAAAGTAAACCATATGATTTAAAATCATACAAAATAATCACAAATGCCTCATACCTTTGCCATAAGTGTAATAATGTGAGTTAAAATTTTACATTTTCATAAATATTTTATTGAAAAGATGCATGCAACAATGACTTTAATTATTATTTTTATTTCATTAATTTAATCAATTAATTCTATGCTAATGGTGTTAGTCTACCATGTGACTTTATCAAGAAAGTCATTGAAATTTCAAATTTTTATTTTATTTTTATATAGTTGAACTGTATTTTACAACTAAAAAATACATAGATTGATAAATTTAAACATGTCAAATTTTATACAAACTCTAAATTATATTTGTAACATTTATTTTACTCGTTATTAAATATAATATTACAAGTATTTGATTTGTATATTATTTGATTGTATTTTATAATTAAAAAATAACTAAAATAATAAATTATATTAATAATATTTATTTTTTACTTGTAGTAAAATATAATATTATATATGTTTGATTTTTTTGGACTTTTATTTTGTATTGTTTTAAACGAATTTAAATGCATAACTATCATTAAAAAAAATAATAGACATGGTCCACTGTGTGAAATTTAACAATTGCTGACCCATCCCCATGTCAAGATCCAACTTTCCCAAGTATATGCCCATTTCCAACACACGACAATGATATAATCAATAGTGTCATAAGTTCTGATATAATCTTATGTTTCTGTTCGCCTCAAATAGCCTTCTAATTTATAATTTATAGTTTATTCTAATGAATTGATCACGTGTGTATTTAAGAGTGCAATAGTTATGCGAAATATTACCGATACTCAGTTCATTAACATTTTCGGTGGTGTTGTTTCTACTGTTGTTGAATTTATAGTTGAAATGAACTTTGGTACCGAATGAAATCCAAAAATGTTTTAATTATGGAAACGACCACCTCAGAAATGGTCTCCTCTAATCTGTTACAAACAGCAATGCATGCTAGGGCTTCCTTTCTAATAACTCTGAAATTTCTTTCTCGCCATAAATGCCAAACAATTAACGAAGGTCCCACCTTGACAAGCAAACTTAGAATCTGTGAACAACCTCGGCCAATTCTTGAACATGGACACCAGCGTATCCGACAAAGGAGTAGTCCAGTTGATTTTCCTTAGAAACCAAAGCCTGCATTCTCTAGTAAAAGGGCAGTGAAGTAAATTATGATCCAAATTTTCTTCCTCCTCTCCACAAAGAACGCACTTAAAGTTTGGACCTAGACTCAATCTCTTAAGATTTTTTATGGAGAGCAAGCCAAGCAAATGCTCCGGTTTTGGGTAAGATAGCATCATTCCAACGTAAATTCACAGGCCAATCTGACTTCATCTTATAGGTGACATTCCTATATCCTTCCTTGGCTGAATAGGAACCCGATTTTGCCACCGTCTAAACAGTCTCATCCTCCAGATTAGAAAAAACAACCACCCTCTTAGCCAATAATCTTCGCAGCAACAGCTTCTGGTCAGTGGGAAAATCACACTCCCATGTGCTCCTCCAAGCTACTCTCCAAAAAGCCTGGGCCCCATTCAATGCGCCAGTAGTCTTTAACCTTATTTCTCCAATTCATCTTCAAGTAAACCTTGGCTTCTTTGAGTTCCTCCCATACTGAAAGCTTGGGCTCCCCGTTCCAGGAGTCATCCCAAAACTCTGCCTTTTCCCCATTATGAACAACCCATGACAAATTAGGCAACAGAACCTCTCTGCTCTTCAAGATAAAATTCCATATAGCCGATCCCCGTGGAGGATTTTTGGCAGTGAAAATTCCCTACTTATCCGCGGAATCCAAATACTTGGTACTCATCAAACGAGCCCACTTTGACTCGAGATTTTTATAAATTCCCCATGCCAGTATAGTTTCCAGCGCTTGGTTTTGAATACTTAAGTTAAGCACACCTGCTCCACCTGAGTTCTTCGGCTTACATAACTTGTCCCAGGCCAGAAGATGAATCTTTTTTCCCTTTGAAGATCATTGCCAAAGGAATTGTCTGCAAATTCTCTTCATCTCCAAGTTAATTCCTTTCGAGATTTGTAGAATAGACATCATGTAAACTGGAACCACTGCTAAAACAGCCTTAATCAAATTTAACCTACCTACCAAGTTAACCAACGCCCCTTCCATAAGGAAATCTTTGCATGCAGATTATTAATAACATCTTTCCATAGATTGTTCTTGTATCTGCCATTGAATAGAGGAATGCCTAAATATTTGCCAGGGAGGGATTCAATCTTAAAATTAAAGATTCTTTTTATGTGTGCTAGATCGGCAGGGTCTACATTAAAGAAATAAGCCACAGACTTATTCTTCAGTTTGGACAAAATGGGACAATGATATGATGAGGAATTGGTAACTTTTTGAGCCAATTGGGATTAGGGGATTAGGCATGAGAAGTGGGAAAGGTTCATTGAGAGATCAAGTTAAATGGATTCTTCTTACCCAACATTTCTCTAAGCTCAATTTTGATGGCATATGTATAGGAAATCAAGGTTTATCGGGGACTGGATGTGTAATAAGAAACGGTGAAGGATATCTATTAGTGGTAAAGTCGACTAAGATTCCGAAGGGAAATGATAACAAAGTGAAAGCTTGGGCATTGGTGCCATTTGGCGGCTAACTTTGCTATCAGAGATTTATGGATCGAGGGCGATTCCCAAATCATAGTCAATGCTTTGAAAGCTAAAGGGTCTATCGATTGGAAAATAAACTATATTCTTCAACAGGCGATAGTTCTACTTAGTGCTTTTGATAATTTTATTATCTCCCATTGCTATCGTGAGGGCAATAAAGTAGCGAATGGTCTGGCAAACCTGGCCATTGATCAAGAAAATGACAGAATTTTTTGAACTAGGGCAAGCGAGCCTTCCTAGTAAGTTGTCGACCTGGGTAAATTGTGACATGGAAGGCATTAAAGCATAAAGAGATGATATCTCGCTCGCAGCCTTTATTGGGTAAGGTTGATGATACTTCCCAATGTTCCTTGTACGGGTTGGCTGTAGGCTCTTAGTAAATGGAAAGGGGCCTGAGAATCCTATAGGATCCATATCAAAGGATGACACTTGGATTGGTAGTTAGAAAAGTACCAGTCAGTTCGTGGAGAGTGGTCACCCTCAATTTATTTCATGTTAACAATTGTAAACCCATCTTTGAGGGTTGGGCATTGTTTCTCTAGAAGGATAATAGGCTTTAATGAAGGTGCATCTTTATGGGATTTTCTTAGAAAAGTGACATCAAGTGGATGTCTTCAGCCCTCTTGGCTTTAACAAGGATAAATTTGGTTGAGATATTGTTAGAGTTATGATGAGTTGGATGCTATTAGGGTGGTAAGAGAAGGTCTCCGATCATGATAATTTAGGGGGGTATTTAAGTCTTTTAGGCCGTGAAACTTTGATTTGATAATAAATTGGTAGTTAGATGGAAGACGATGCTCTGGGTGATGTAGAACTGCTTGTCCAAGTGGTACTCCCATGAGTAGGGGTGGTTGACAAAGATGCGAATGGAGTGGATGAGGCTTCTAGATGACGGTGAGGCGGCAAGTTTTCCACCATGATAGTGTTGTCCTCGTGCTCGTAGTGGTTTGTGTACAAGAGATGTTTGACTGTTTAATGTTGATTGCTCTTATGTTTTGTTTAATTGATTTTTGCTATATCTAACCAGTTTAAAACCTTTTTGCATGTAATATTTTTATGGACTTCATGTTCTTCGATTCCTTTTATTATATATATTTCCTCTTACAATAATGCTATGAGTGACCTACCACCTTTTTATTTTCTTAAAAAAAATTCTATTAATTATTATTTTTAATAATATTACTACACAACATTGCATGCTCTAAATTTTATATATGCACGCACCCCTATAGCAGCTGCAAGGAGCATGGAGCCGGCCACGGGTATATGTGTTGTAATTCGTATTAATTTTACTCTATGATTTATTTGGAATCATTAACATGCAAGCTATAAAATTTTCCCTAATATTTAGTGGTTGGTGGAAAATTTTTAAAAAGAAATTACGATAAAATGTAGATATTTGAGCTATTAAATGTGGTATTGGGTTAAAAAAAACGTAATATTATGCGAGCGTCTGCGGTCGATTTCTCACATCATTTCATCCCTCCCTAAAATAGAGCAGGCCATGGTAAATGAATTTCAGCCTGAAAACGCTTACCTACTCTCACCAAAAGGCTTCTGGATTTGTTTCACTCTCTGGACATGAAAATGCTGCGGAGGCCATTGAAGAGCTCATTGAAGAACCTGGGGATGCTTTAGACGAGCTGCAAAAATGTTTTTTTTTGCCCAGTCATTGGTTTTTTGTCTACTCCTCCTGCCTCGATGATCTCCTCTCCCATGTCAGAATGTGTCATATCTTCGCGTGGGGGCCTCCAGTCATATGCTTCGATGATAGTTGCTCTTCCTGCTACGCATCCCCCTGCTGTGTCTCCCCCTGCGGTTCCATCTAGTCTTGTTTCTTCCATGTCTCCAGCGACCTTTGCTATGAACGTGGTGCCTGATTCCTATGCTGCGAGGGTAGGCCAGTCTCAGTCATTTCTGGTGGTACTCCTATCTGAATCTTTGGCGATTCCCAGCCCTCTCAACCCGGCTTCTCAGGTTCACGTGACCACACTCATTGGATCTCCATCCCTAGTTCAGCCCTTGCCGACAGTTGTACTATTGGTTGGTCTGGCTGAGGATTTCCCTTTGATCTCTTTTTCCTCTTCCTCCATTGCCCCTCTGCCCGTTCCTCTAGAGGCTTTCTCTGATGTGGTGGTTGGGGGTTCTGAGACTCACTGGGTTTATGCAAAATGCAAGAATGCTCCTAACCCATATCAACACTACTCCAATTTCTGCAAATCTTGGATCCCCTTGGGCTCTGACTCTGCAGTCCCTCCACTGTTGGATGCTTTCTATTTGTCTTCTTCGGCTTTGGTTATGGATCTTATGCTAGATGATGTTTGGATTCGGGTCACCACATCGGTTTTTGAGTTGATTGTTCCTGACCCTCCTTTATTGGTGATGGAAGCTAAGATTGGCAATAAATCTCTGATCAAAAAATGTGTGGGATCATTCGCTTCTCCTTCAATGCTCTTTGTTTGGGCCTTAAAGGAATGGTGATCCATTGGTCCTACTACCTTCTCTTTGTAATGTGTTGGCTTCTTCCTAGTGGAATTTCAAAGCTTAGCTGATCGTGACTTTGTGTGAAATTTTGGTCTGTGTTTCATCAACTGTTTTGGCCATTTCTTCTACCCTTGGAATCCTTTTTTCTTGCCAAAATTGATACAACTCAATGTCATACCAATGTGGCTTCAGCGTCATTAAACTCTTGGTTGACAAAGTTGGCTATTTTATGAAGTATGATGTTGCCTCCTAGAATCTTAACTCAGTTCATGTTTGTACTTACATTAACCTCTCCAAGCCACTCTGCTTTTCAGTTAATCTACTCTCCTCAAGAGGCTAGTGGGCTCAACACATCAATTAGGAAGGCCTCCTCTTTCGCTGCTTCCATTAACACCTCCCTGGCCATCACATTGCTAGGTGCCCCTCTAGGTCCAATCAACATCCTCAACAAGTCTGTAAGAGGAAAGAAAGGGTGCTTGACCCAAATTTCAAATGGCTTAATCATGATAAGTTATACCTCCCCCTTTCTCCCACAAGGTGGTGGTGACAAGTGGTGTTGAGTTTTGTGTTAGGCATGTTCCCCCTGCTCCCCCTCCCATTTACATTCAGACTACTGAGGTCCCCCTTTCTTACCTTGGACCTTCTCCTTCTCGAAATACCCCTTGCAGGAGAATCTGACCTCCCAGTCAATCCCTCCTTAAGGGGACCCTTCTTAGACTCCCTCTTATAGTCCTTCTAAGCATCATGTAGATGTTGGTGTCTCCTTAAAGAATAAAAAATGTAGATCTAAGGTGAAATTATTGAGAGAAAAAGGACATTCACTCATATGCAATGGTTCCCAATGGACCCTGTACAATCTCCATTCTAGGTGAGGAAGATAGGCAATTCTAATTTTGGATAATCCCTTCTAATGGAAGGTTAGCAGAGCTGGATCTTGGGTGATGTGGTATTCCACTTAAGCTTTTGGGGTATTTTGATTATCCCTTATTAGTTTTCTATCTTTTACATTTTCCACCATGTTAAAGACCTATAGATCCCACTTCTTCTTTCCCCCCTCTTTCTTGGTGTTTTATTTATTAGAAGGTGATTCCCTTTGAGCTTCTTATCTTTTGTCTTCCTTTCTCTAGTAATAGGAAATTGGCCCCTAATTGTGTTCCATGTAGGTTCATAGCTCCAGTCAAAAGCATTTCACCCTATAAAAAAAATAATAATAAAATAAAATACACAATCTATTAAATATTACAATTTTCTCTTTTGTGCATATTATTTCAATGGTTTTTCATCCTTCATGTTTATTTTGATTCGATTGTGCATTTTATTTTATTTGATGTACCTTATTTCTATTTATAAGTTTTTTTTTAAAGATTATGTTAATAGGGTTATGTTTTATTTTTATATGTTTATTAAATCCAGACAACTATTTTGTCTAAGTCCTTATAAAAACATGAAATTTTATTTTAATAAAATTCACTTCATTAGTGCACAAATAACACAACAAACTAGTGCATAAATACACCTTCCCTTAGCATATCTTTAAAAATAAAACTAGTATCTTAAAGAGAGCTATGAAAAGCACCGCAAAAATCTTCAAAGATGTAAAGCTTTAATACAACATATATTTATGCTTCAATAAGACATTAGTATCAATAACAAGTAAATACCTATTTTGTTCATATGTCTTTCTCTTTATGATGAAAAAATTAAGCTATATAAGAATATATTCAAGAATCATTATTCTTTGTAAAACTAATAGAGATTATTATTTCTCTAACATAGAGAAATATAATCCTGAAAAGCACTAAAAATAGTATTTTCTTTATTTTAAAGGTATCAATAGAAAATGTGACTTTCAAAACAACATCCTCTTCATAGTGCAATAACTTAGCAAGTAGACAGAAGGGGTAGCTTACCTCCCAACCATATGACATAGTTAGGCATTTAAGGTCCTCATCAATCCCCAAGTCCAAGATGTTATACCAATCATATGAATATGTCCATAGCTAATCCATATGGTGTAACTAATATAAATGATATCAACCATGTTGATAATCCTCTAAAAATATAGTGCAATCATCCCTAATGAGTTGTGGGAAGGAAACATGAAGATCTACAACACTGTTGCACAATCAAAACACCCATATATGTTTAATTTGGACTCTAATCACTATCAAGAATTATGATAGGAATTATAACTCGTTGAAACAACCCATATCCTAGAGCTAACATCTATTCTACTTGGGATGCCATTCATTATCAATAAGGAAAATAGGAAATACAACTTGTAGTAGGATATCCATATGTTAGAGCTAAAATCTATTTAATCTATGACATGATTTCCTATCAACATGTAAAATAGGAATTACAAGTCTTAGTAGGATACCCATCTACTATACCTAACATATGTTCTACCCAAGACTCCCGCATGGTTTTGAAAAGGTGAAAGTAAGAAATAAAACTCGTAATAGGATAACTTCCTACTAGAGATAATGTCTTCTCTTTTCTTGAGTATGGTACCCCTTTACTTGGAAGAAGATTTAAATACTTATATTGATCTATGAAGACTATATGAGGAGAGTCAAGAATGGCCCCATAACCATCTACTTCCCTTCAACTCCTAGGAGAACTAATGAGTGTCACAACACTCAGTTATTCCTAGGCATCCTAGTAGTATACTTCTTGTCGACATCCGACATATTGTAAGAGTATCAACCAATAACATACATGGTTATGATAACATAACCTACTATATAAAAATACATACATTATTTAGAGTCAACACAAATAATCACATGATTAATCCATACAAATTTAGACATCATATATAAACTAAATCATAATCATTATCCAAATAAACATTAATAATAACCAAACATCTAGCTAGATCATGACTAATCATCAATATTTCTCAATCCCTATTAGCTGCGTCTAAATCTTAAATCATATCATAATATAAGATGAGAAAAAAATAATACAATTTTTAATGTATTCAATACAATATATAGCTTTAACTAGAAATTTAGTTAACTATCTATATCAAGTTAGTCAAAGTAAATATAATCAACATGCACATGCAATACAAATAATGTCAACTATCTATGTTAATAGAATATCAAGATACTTAATGAGAATAGTGATATGTGTCATGAAGCAAGCAACAATTGCTAACATTTACATATAAGATCTCATGATATGACAATGTACAACATACACCCATCCCTATCCATCAAAAATTTAATCTACAATGAATCATGTCCAAAAACCAATTTAATTATGCCATGGTTAGACAGTCTAATCAAAACATGTTTATGGAGAGATAAAATCCTATGCGATAAACATACTACTATGTGCATGACATAGTTAGTTCTATAATTACTATAGGTAAGGAAATTTTCCTGATTATCAATGGGTTGTGTATAACAAGGATATTCAAAATTGATTAATACAACCTATGTGTAGATCAAGACCAACCTAAAATACTTCCACAATATTGGGTTGGCACAATAATTTAGACAAAGAATGATGTCAATGTGTGCCCTAAGAGACATATACTTAAACAATGGGTGATATAATTTTTAAAACATCAAGATATATAATCATTTCAACTATTTATTATACCATCGAAGAACATACAAGATCCCCATGATGCACCTACAAATAGAAAAAACATGTGCATAGAACAATGATAGCTAGAACAACTATCAGACATAAGTCAAAACCAATAATGGGGCATGACATTCCCATCTTCTTATAGATACTTCTATTTAGAATTCACCAAGTGAGGTAATAACATCAATTTAAAGAATGAATCATACTTCGAGTTGAGTTTAAGTACATAAAATCATCAATTGAAACATTGATATGATTACGGTGGTTTCTAAAAGAGAAAGAAGGAATTAAATGAGTCTAACAATAATAAGGGATACATGATCCCTTCATTTGATACTAAAATGTGGTCTTAGGTACAAGAGACTACGTAATCCTAAGGAACCACTCACAAAATTCCCTAAAGGAACCCATTGAATTGTCACTCCGACATATAAGGTTAAGATGCATAAAGGCAAGGAGGGTATTTTGAAGGTTTGGACCTCCAAACGAAATTAACACAACAAATTTTAGAAGGTTATAGGGTTAATGGTCAACCTATTAAAGCATTATGGTTAGCCTCTTTTACATGATGCAAAAGTTATTTTATGAATAATATGTCAACTATCAACAATTACTCTGCATTTTATAATAATATCAAGACTAAATCCTCTTACATTAAATCAAACACTTAAAATTATAACAATGTGATGCCTTTAATACAAGGCTATCACTATAATTAACTGAGAAAAAGTATTAATGTATGCATCAAAACATGGCCCATTTACTCAATTAATCAGTTACTTTATGACAAAAAATTTTTGACCAAGTGAAAACATAAAGGCACAATTTAAAATATATACCCATGACACAAGTATGTTATGATCTCAACTACATTCTATAACAATGCCTTATTTGAAAGGTCAAAAATGGTGTTATCACAACAGATTCACAATGTATAATATCAATATGCCCCAAAAAAATTTGGATTCCATTACATGAGAGTGCTTTCTTTTCAAATTATCACAATCTTGGTAAGCATCTTATGAGTCCAGCAGTACCACTAAAACTAACCCAAGTTGGTAGAGATATAGTTAAGATTACCATGAAGGTGTATTAAAACTTTTACTCATTTAGAGATTATAAAAGATTACATCACAAAAAAGGATGATTAAATGGGTCCAAAGAGGAATTATAACTCAAAGTCTTTCCCCACATCCCCTACAATCATCCTAATCCTAGAGCTTCTTGTTCTTTGGTCCTAAAGGCCCTTTGTGGTTACCGACTTGCCCAATGGAGCCTTCCACAAACAAAAAGTTTAGTTGCTTGATTCTTATTAGCACCCCTTTTTTTGGATGGTTAGGTTACAGAAGGTGGCTTCCCCCATATTTAGTAATGGTGCCCTTGTACTAGGAATCTACCAAATTATGTCAAAAAACATGTGGGAGAATCTGTTATTGGGCTTGATATGGCTATTACTACTGTTGAGGGGCTCCATGCACTAAGTGAGGGTGTTTGAGTCTTCTTCTTAGAGGTGTCTACAAAACTATATCCCTATGTCTCTCTTTGACTAGAGGTAACATGCAATATTTCTTATGTTTATCTAGTTTCTCAACTTAACAAATTGTGTCTTGTATTTTTATAGTTTTGCATACTTTAAAGTAGTATTTTACCTTTTGTGTATTTCATTCATTTATGTTTTTAATATTATTTTTTTTATTGTATTGGCATATACTATTTCATAAATAGGAAGTTAGGGTGTTCAAGTTATATTTTTTGTGGTTGATGGAACAAGCCAACTATATAATGTAATGTGCTCAAATCGGATCTTTTGTTGTCCTGGGAACAAACCAGATATGTATTGTGATCAAAAACTTTTTTATAGTTGATGAAAAAATATAATATTTATTTTTCATCAATGCAGACCCTATTAAAAAATGAAGTTCTTGATAAACACAATATAACTACAAAATTAATTATATGAATAATATGAATTCTTCATTGATAGACCATAAAAATTACATATAAAAATAAAAAAATAGATTATAATCTCAATAAAACCTTTTAAACCTCATTTTTAAATTTTCCATCTTATTCAACTCTACCTTCAAATGTATACACATCCACATAATAAAAATTACACATATCCAAGGCAATAAATGAAAATTCCAAACATTTTTAAAGCTTCCATCCAAATGTGGATGCCATTATAGATCCTCATAAACTGTAATCTCTATCTTTAAAAAATATCTAGATGCACACCCAAAGTTACTTATATGCCCAAATTTATATAAATGTATAAATCTAATTAAACACCTAAATGAAGTTATACACCAAAATTGAATAGAAACAATGTTAAAAAAATATAAGGTATATGTTTTAACTTAAAAAAATTATAAGTTTTAGGCGTGAATTAAACTTGGACATAATTTCAACCAACCAGGAAATATCTTTGATTATTATTTTGCTTCATTTTTTCCATTTCATATATTGTTGCTTTGCCACTATTCTTTTGTTTTTTTTTGGTTTTTTTTTCATTTTTTGATAATTTTAGGGAGTGAAAATCATTGAAATGTTTGAAAATTCTGGAAATTTTTCAAAGTTATTGAAATCTTTGTCATAGAAATTATTATACACAAAATTATAATTAAATATTATTAATGATTAATTTTATATATAGACTTTTTAAATATTATATTAACTACCATTTTTTTCACTTTTCCTAATTTAAACAAATTATCTTTTTAATAGATAATTTGTGGTTTTTCATTTTCTAAATTGTATCAGAGAAGAAAGTGTGAATTCTTGTTGAACAAATTAACCATAAATTAAAATCAAAGTTTTATCTTACATAATACATTATTTAATTCTTAAAATACATGATAGGAAGTTATGAATAAATATTAATAAAGAAAAGTAAAAAATTATAAAAGTAAAAAATAAGTGGTGGGAAATTATGAATAGATATAAATTACAATCGAGGTTTTATCCTACACGATCCTAAAATACATATCTTACACCATCCTAAAATACATACGTAAGAAATTATGAATAAATATAAATAGGGAAAAGTAGAAAATTATAAAAGTGTTTAGTGAAGAATAATTACCATAGTTTTAAAGTACGATACTTTTACGAGCAAAGCTTTGAGTGCTAGATTTTTATTTATGGACAGTTTTGTGAAAAAATCTCATTTAAGTATTAAATTATTTTCTTCTCCATAAAGTAATGAGTAATGTTTAAATACTCCCCCACGATAGAAGAGACAGAATCACAGGAAAAATAAATATCACAATAATTGTTTGATACAAAAGGGTGTGGAAGAGAAAGGAAAAGGACAGTATTATGAAAGTTTTTGGTATATTTTTTCGAGGCAATATTATAAAAAAATGTTTGTAACTTGAATTACAAATCAATATTATAAAGTCTCTTTAAAAAACCAAAAGAGATATCTTTAATTTGAAAAGTATGTCAAATGATTTAAAAAGTAAGGTGAACATAAAACGCATAAGAAAGAATAAGACAAAAAATAATGAACATGCTACCACAATATCTTAGTACAACCTTCAAATTCAACTACAAACTTACTACTTAAGAGATTTATAATATATATGTGAAGCTAATTTTTAAAGAAATAAAAATTAGAATTTAATCCATAAAACCATATAGAGGCCATTAGAACAGCTCTTGAAATAAAAGCAACATAAATTATATGTTAAACACGTACCAGGAAAATGTTATTTCTCTATAACAGTAATTTGATAACTAAACGGGAGCATCTTCAAAAATTTCAAAGCTAAGATGCAAATAAATATTCCAGCATGGGATACACATAATAATATAGCCAACAATGCCATATGGCAGTTATCCAAATGGCTAACGTTATTGAAACCCACAAAAATAATACTTAAAAAGGACGATATGACATAGTATGTGTATGTATGCATGTATTCCTATGTTCCTTTTTCTTATTTTTAATATTTAAGTTTTAAAAATGGTATCCTAACATGCAATTAGGGTATTATGAAGGTCCCTTATTATATGTCATTTATATTTTTAAACACTTTATTTGCATTATGTGTATATTTAATTACTTATAATTATGACTATTTTTTAATACATAATCATTTATTTTATATATCTTAGATATATTTATTTGAAAGATGGATGGATATATATCCATCTTGAGATGACTATCTTTAATTTGATATTAATCATTTGATTGATTAACTCTATTTTTTTTACAAATTTTTTTCGCTAAATGTTACAAATAAGAATTAACTCCATTGCCCTACTTGTGTCATGCTAAAGGGACCTGCACCGGAAACAAACACCTCAAACTCCACCATAAGTTAAAGATGCCACAATTTAAAGTAATGATACTCTATTACTCAAACTCTGGGATGTAAAATTATTTCAAGAAGGCTATCTTCAAAAGGTTTTAATCCATAATGGCATAGTTCAGATCAAGATTTCGATGCTAGGTGTGGGAAAGATACAACAAATGTTTGGAAAACTGATTTGTCTTGCGCTTTGACAACATAACTCCATGTGCCAAATGTGTTTGCACATGTGGGTATGCTCCATGGCATTCTCCACTTTGTGATATTTCAAATACAATTCATAGAAGACCTAGGGATTTAGTACGAATGCATTTAGAATTATTAATAAAATATCTGAGGATCATTGTAACACATCTCATTTGAGATTGCTATGTTATTGGCATCGTGTGTGAAATTTGTATTTCCATTTTTTCAAGTATAGTAAATAACTAAGTTTAATTATTTTTATATTTTATTGTATTATTTCCACTGCATAATTTTAAAGGTTGTATGGTCTAAGGCATCCCTTCATTGAAACCCATAAACATGATTGCATCATTTGTTATCAAATAAAGATTTCTTATTTTTAGGTGAGAATGTATAATATATTTTATGTATTTATGAGTGTGGGTAGAAATTATTGGAGTCATAATTTGGCATGAGTGACAGGTGCAAAGTTTATCACTTGTTCTATGATTTTTTTGAAAATGGCACCCAAAAAAAGCTTCAATAGGATAACACTAAGAATATCTAGAGCGTCAAGTCCTATAGACTTGGATGGATTGATGAGGGATATGAGGAACCATATAGAGGGTATGGAGATCATGAAATGTTGAGACATTAGGGTGGCGGATGATGAAATTGATGTTTAAGTATTAGAAGAACTTGAGAACCAAGTCACAAAATAAGAGGTCATTAAACTTAAAGATAGATTCCTCTATGTAATTATGAGGATGACTATTTGAGGCATGTTATATTAATGCACTGGATGAAGGTACAACTAAACTTTGGCTTCTTCTAAGGATGCCTCTCATTCCTCCTATTGTTGGTGCAGCTTTACTAGTTCTGATAATAGGTTGTACTACAACTCCTCTCATTTTGATGACCTACTGGCTTATCATTGATCATCCATCTCCTACCATTCTACCTTGTGTTGTACTACTTATCTGAGGTATTTGACTCCCTCCCATCGATGGCATGCTATACATCATTGAACCCATTAATTTTATGGGATGTGAGACAATCGATCTAATTGGTTGGTAAGGAATTATATGTTGTAACACATGTTTTTCTCCTTCCTATGCTAAAAAATATCATATGCCTAAGAGATGTTCAACATCTTGGTTGATTTATTTTAGTTGTGAAAAAAGTGCCCAGGCATATACTTCAATTAGAAGGGAATTGGGAATATCCATGGTAGCCTCTCGTTATATGTATTCTTCATTCTTGGGAACTTCAACTTATCTTTCCATAGTTTGTTCTAACTTGATAGCACACATTTATTTTCCAATAAAGTGCATGTCCCCTAAGAGAGATTCATCCCCATGCCATTCCCATTTTCTATAGGTTCTAATAGCATTTCCAAAATTAGATGTTTCCCTCTACCTAGGGTCCTTCTTAGACATCACCTCTACCTCAATTTACTCATATTTGCACCTTTAGATCTCACGCTTGGCTGGTCTTCCATGATGAAGACTCTCTCTTTCTACCTCAAAAAAATCATGTCTTATTCATCCTCTACCTTATGTGCTTCTCACACATGTAGGAACTTATCCTATCATTGATAAGTTCTCTATTCCACTATCTATCATTTAATTCTTGATGTCCAATGATAATTACTTAAAATATGAGTTTATAAACTCATATAAGAATTGGTATTGAGCCTCATTTCATTTATAAGTTCCCTATTCCACTATCTATCATTTAATTCTTGATCTCTAATGATAATTACTTAAAATATGAGCATATAGGCTCACATAAAAATTGGTATTCAACCTCATAATTTCTTGGTTCTCTATTCGCAGTTTAGTTTATTGTTTTGTCTTTTATTGCTTCATCATTGTTTTCTTGTATAGAATTTATTTTTTATCTATCTTCCTTTTTATTTTGAGAAGATATCTTTACTTGTTATTATAAGAGGAATTTTGTATCTAGCATTGGGATATTAATTAACAACATAGGCATCAATTTTGATGCATCTTGATGAAATGTGCAGAGCTTGAACATGGAAGCCTAATGTTTTATTTTACAGCATCTCATCCATCAAGGCATATAAAAGCATCCCATCCATCAGGGAATGCAAAGAGAGAAAATGTAGATTCATCACATGCTAAGGAAACACTATCAAATAAGATATATTTCCCACAAAAATGTTTTTTTATTTTAAAAAGTAGAAACCAATTCTAATATTTTTAGAAAAGATAAGAAAATACATTATAAATCAAATACAACAGGATGTTGGGTCTAAAATGGTTCTGGATAATTTTAATTCTAAAAAGATAATGTAAAAATTAAAAATGTAAATCACATCAAAAGAGTTTATTAGCATTCTTAGATATCTTCTCCTGCATAAGTAAAGGGATCTTGAATTTCATCTCCAAAGAGTGGAGATACTCTTGGACTAAATAAATTATTTATTTAATATGAGATTATTGATCTATTTAAGCAGACTTTGTCTACTATTCCAAAAAAACCTAGAAAAAATGAAAAAATGTAATCGATTTTTAAAATATACTATAAATAATCATAAACATCATACCAAGAATGTGTGGAATCAATACCATGAGAAAAATAAAGAGTAACTTAAGGAATATGTAATCATAAGGAAAATCTCAAAAAGAGATCAAAATTTTCCTACAACTATACATTCTTCAAGAAGACAGCCAAAGAAGAAAAAAAATGAGAAGGCAAAAAAATAATTGAAAAGTATGTTTCTAATGCTTTTTTGTTAAGGCTACCATCAAAATTTATTTTCAAGTGGATAATTCCTTTATCATCAGTCAAGAAAGATGTTCACCTAATTCTTAGAATTTAAGAGTCTAAAATTTTAGTTTCTAAAAGTAAATCAACTGATCAGGATGAAGGCATGTTAAGATATTCAAATGGATCTACTACATATTTGAAGAATTATTATTTTCCTAGGGATTCACCAATTTTATCAAAAGATAAGTTGAAGGAATAAAAAACCCTAGAGGTAGGATTGGTGTGGTTAGAAATAAAAAATAGAAGAGACAAATTAATTCCTTTCATGAGGAATGCAATGAGTGAGTTAGATGTATTTTGGCATGATGGTGACCTTCCTGGCATGGATGGCACATAAATTAGTGTCCTCAAACAAATAAACCAAATAATCATATGTTTATTCTTACAATTCAACCACTATGGATATCTAGAACCTCAATTTGGTCTTAAACCTCTGTTAATTCCCTTGTAAGGTTTTGGATAGGCCACTTTCTTAGTAGTAGTTTAGTACTATTATGGTAATGTTACATCTCCCAAAGGGTGATAGTGTTGGGCCCAAACCTGTGAGGCTTCTTTATTCTTCCAATTATAAGTGTAGATATGTGAGCATCCTTTATTTCCATCTACTTGTAAGGGGCCTTTCCTCTAGTTTATTTCCTTATTATTTGCTTTTTTCTAACCATTTGTTGATCCTTTATTTACAATACATTAATCTTCAAAACTTAATGATGATGTTTTCTCTATTTTCCTACCTCTATTTTAATAGTGTTGGATTTAAATTTCATTTCAAGGTCTGATGCATCATCTCCATTAAATTTGTTTCCCTTATTGATAGTTGAAAATAATTTACCTTCCCACTCACACGATCAGAAACTAGCTAACAAGTATACAAAAAATTAAAAACAAAATTTTAACAAACACAAAATCATTTCATAGTTATTGACAAGTCAAATAATAAAGTAATTGTAGAATTTGAAACAATTTACATGCTTCAAAACCTACTCTATTAATATGTAAATATGCATGGAAGAATAAAGATATATTCCTAAGATTAAATTTGGGAGTTAACCTTGCCATCCATGTAACATATTTATCACTCTTATTCATTCAACATTGCCTTAATGCTTAATAAGGGGTTTATCTAGCAAACAAAAGCAAGAGAACCCAATTCAGCATTGGAGGCCCCTAAGGAAAGGAAATATAATATATAATTTTGACGGGCATCTAAAGGTAATTATGGTAAGGTAGGGGTTGGTTGAATTTTCTATGGCAATCATGGCTAGCCTCTATTAATCTTCTCTCAAGAGCTAGGGGTAGAGACAAATTATCTAGGAGAATCTTGGATAGTGTTAAGAGGTATCTAGGTTTCAGTTGATAATGGTTAAAAGGATTTGATTGTTGAAGGTTACTCCCATATTATCATCAATGCGATAATCTTTGGTAGAGCCAAGGTATGGAAGATTCATATAATCTTGGAATAATTAAAAGATATGAGGAGGCTACTTAATTCAGCGAAATTTTGTTATATAAAAAGGGAAGGAAACTCAATGGTTGATTGGGTTGTCAATGTAGCTATAAATCTAAGAGAAAAACATGAGAATTATGTGGAATGGGCCTTCTCCTTTTTGGATGGGTTATGAAATTATTAATCCAAGGCATGAAATATAGATGGGGAATACCATGCATTTGGGGTTGTGATAGTAAAAAAATGTAGATGAATAATTTATAGCCTTTTAAACTTTTAATCCTTTTCTTTTCAATCCTTATTTGTTGGTAATGATTGGGATATGTGATTAAGGTGTTAGAAATATAATGTGTGGACTTGGCATGAGGTGTAGGTTGACATAAGGGAGATGATCGAATGGAATGACATTTATGTTAGTCTATCATTTCAAAGAGTGCATTGGGATGTGTGAGGAGTCTACACATACCAAGGGAGAAGCTTATAATATTTTTTTCCATTCTAGACCAAAGTTGGTATTATCTTTGTGTTACAATAGGTCTAGGAAATGGAGTGGGGTGAAGAATGTTTGCTAAAGCTTATGCTAGAGGTTTATATGGAGAAGGGAAAAGGAGTAAAAATAAATCCTCAGGTACATCCAAAGATAAGAGCAAGTGATAGGTCTGCATTCTCAAATTGGATGATGGCTGAGGTGGTAATAGACCATTTTGTTGACCATTTTGATAAGGAAATATTAAATCCACTAAGACCACCCATCCCTAGCTTAACCTTAGACCAATCTTAAGTCCTATTTAGACACTTATCCAACCTTTGTATGGACCACACACATACCTAAGCATCCCCAAAGTAGTACTTAACCCTCAGTTTAGCATCTT